>NCQT01090567.1:0-10038 GCA_002740465.1 Stenocereus thurberi | reverse complement strand
ATGAGTTTTGAACCCACAAGACACAGCGTAGACCGAAATATGAGTCTACATAGAAAGGTCGTTGGGTACAAAATAAGAACTGTCAGTAAACCAATCTATGAAGATGAGTTAGTAAAAAACATGACTATGGACATTTGCTATGAGGCTACCAATACAAATCCTAACAATATCTATATCTCGATAAAGATCTATTTAGAGGGATAAAATAAATATGAATTGTGTACCTACATAGATAGGGGTTGTTCTGTATGCTTTGGAAAGATATCATTATTTCTAAAATTTATGTGGAGAAGAGCCAAAAATCCTTTACAAGTAAGGATAGCTGATAATAGTATTATGAGCCACAATGAAGCTATAGAAGGGTTATCCATAGAATTAGGAGGAGTTCAATGCATTATACTAGTTCTATAGGCCACTGATCAACCATCTCATAATATGATTATTGAAAATAATTTTCAGAGATTATATTCTCCATGCACATAAACCATAAACAAGATAATATTCACAATTAATGGTCACTCAGTTCCTATTGAAAAATTCAGCAAGGCCTACTCTCATTAGAAAATTGAGTTTACACGCAGCCGGTGTGGTTAAAAGGTAATGCCTACACAATGTGAAATAGCACTGACAATCTCATTACCTGGGTGATCTGTTAAACAGTAGATTGTCGAACAACAAGAGGAATTATGCAAAGAACTCTATTATGATAATCCTCTAAAATTTTGTTAAAGATAAAACCTTTGCTAAAATCACTTTATTAAATCCCAACACTATTATCTGAGCTAAATAGATAGTGTATGCGCACCAGGATATCCAAAAATCTGATAAACAAATTAAAGAACTTCTGGATAAGGGATCAATTAGGAATAGTAAGAGTCCTCACACCAGTCCCGCTTTCATGGTAAGAAATTATGTAGAAGAAAAAAGAGGACAAGCAAGAATGGTGACTAATTACAAAGCGCTTATGGATAATACTGTCTTTGATGATTATTATATTCCTAACAAAACAATCAATTTCAACAGAATTGAAGGAGCCTCTTGGTTCTCGAAAATGGATTGCAAAAGCGGATACTGGCAGACAAAAATGGATGAGGAAAGCATTCCTTTAATCGAATTTAGGGCTCATAAGGACATTATGAATAGATAGCAATTCCGTTTGGATTAAAGAATGCACCTTAAATATTCCAAAAAAGAATGGATAACATCTTCAAAGATCTTAATTACTGCTGTTTAGTTTACATCGATAATATCCTTGTATTTTCCAAAACCATAGAAGAGCACAAAGTTGATATCTTAGCTGTCACCCAAAGATGCATTAATCATCGTATTATACTTGGCTAGAACAAGTGCATTTATGTTGAACATGCAATTGAGTTCTTAGGCTTAGAGATAACAGCTAGACAAATCATTCTATTAAAACATATTCTAAAAAAAATAGGAAATTTTCATGAAAAGATTGAAGATAGAAAGTAGCTAGAAAGGTTTCTTGGATGCCTTACATATGCTTCTGATTTCATTAAAGATTTAGCTAAACTGAGAAAACCATTGTAGTAGAAACTCAAGAAAGAAGTAAGTTGGACCTGGACCATTAATGATACAAAGATTGTTTAAAACTTCAAAAGATGTGTAAAAATCTTCTTGTTCTTTATTTACCTACTGATGGAGACAATTTAATTTTTGAGACAAATGCCAACAATGAGCACTAGAGTGCGGTACTCAAAATTAAAAAAGGAGAAAAACTCTGTAAATATTGCAGGGGAAGTTTTAATAAAGCAGAATACAACTATCCCACGATGAAAAAAGAAATCCTTGTTGTTATAAGGGGAATTGAAAAGTTCCTAATCTCTTTAGCCCCGAAACCTTTTCTTATTCAAACTGATTGCAAAGAAATACTTTGTTTTGTGAAAAAGAATTTATCAAATATGCAAGCACAAGGCGACTCCTGCATCGGTAATTATGGCTTAACCAGTTTTCCTTCTCCATTGAACATACACAGGGATAGAAGAACTCTCTAACAAATAGTTAACTCGAGAACTCACCATGGTAATCATTAGAGCAGAACTCCTGCCAGAAAAGGAGAAAATCCATGATGAAATGTCATTACTACTAGAACGAGTTTCTCCTTCTAGTAGAGTCCCTATTGATAATTTGAAATTCTATACAAAAAGTAGATACGCTTCAGTCTACTATCTTCTGCCTACCTAATAACCCAAAGATTTTCCCTTCTAGAGTTACAAGTTAGTTACCTCAGGCGTCCTTATGATATCCAAGAAAAAATAAGTTTTCATGTTCAAGAAAAATGGTTCAATGAGTGGTGTGCAGCCTGCATCGACTAATGTCATAATTATTTCTATGATATTTGGAAATCTTGAAGTCCAACGATCTAGTTTCCTGATAAGGCTGGAGTTGGTAGCGTCATTTTCTCAGCAAATTCAATCTCTCCAAATGACCCCCTCATTAAAGCATGGGAATACGAAATGATATTTTACTTTATGAAAATCCCAGATCCAAAGTTGTCATTTCTCTAGAGACTAACTAGATTTCAACAATGCATCTTCAGAAGGATCCATTGGATTCTTGCATCTCCTGAAAGTCCAATAAAAATTTCATATAATAAACACCTATATGTGAAAGTGCATTATGCACTAATCGAGTATGAAAATGACATAGCCAAACCAGCCCATTATCTTGTTTAGATTGTTGATTTCAATGATCCCTATAATCAACGATAAGAATGGTTTCCAGAACGAGGAGAATTAGTTTTTGATTCTGCTATAGTGAAAGTCATCAATTTTTACAACATTTATCATCAAAGTTGGGCATTAATTGAATACGGAAAAGCATTAATGCATTGCGAAAATACTACTTTCGCCTATGACAATCAGTTTAAAGACAACGTGAAGATGGAAGGAGCTGTTTCAGAAGATATATTTGATTATCTCCTTGATGTTGGAGCCAAAAAATTCTTATCAAAGAAAGGGAAGAAATATCTTCTTGAAGTATCTGAGAAATGGGATCCAGAGCATCTTCAACAACTTGATGAAAATTTTGATCATTATCCAAATAATAATGGTATGGAGAATATAATTGGAGATGAAAAGTTGCTCCATTATTGTACTATTTTAACAAGTGTTAGGTCTATAAAAAAAGATAGTCTACTATAGCCATGTGAATGTACTGTAGCCCACGTAAAAAATCAGAGTATACTGTAGCCAATAGGGCATCCTATGCACTCCCATCCCCTCTATAAAAGGAGAGGTCGAGGGCTGAGAAGGAACACGGTCATTTGAGCATTCTTGAGCAAAAGAGAAGTTAGGGTTCTCTATTTCTCTATGAGCAAGCATCTCTGATAATCTTAGTAGTTTAAGTCCAGCTTAAATCTTTCCATTGTAATATTTTCACTTTCAAGTTTTTAATAAAAGAAGTTTTTCAGTAGGGAACATTATTCATTTTAACCTTATGTCTCAAATATTATAATTTCTTAATTCAAGTTCCACTATCCTTTAAAATATAAAGAACTTGATTAGTGACTACGATCCGATGCAGGAAACGAAACGGATCTATGTTGTGCATGATCTAAGGAGGTGTGGTTGAGATTAGCAATATTTATAAATTGAAAGCTAGAAGAATGCCAGGGTAAAAGCCGACTAAGTTTAGGTAATGGTCAAAACTCTCTAATTAAGTTTTAATTATTTTGCTAAGTATGATCAGCCCATAACCAAAGAAAGTATAATATCTAAAGATATAAGTAGTAAATTATAATAACTAGTACCAGTAAAGTCATTATAAGAAGTTTAATCACTTAAAACAAGTATATGTCCTGAAAAAAACCTAAAAATAGCTTATTTGCATATTTTACCCAATTCTAAGGGTCTTTCTGCAATTTATAAAAAGTTTTGGGCCAACAGTGAAAAAGAAAAGAGCAAGGAAGGTATTAAAAAATTAAAACAGGTTTTCAGAAGGTAGTAAAAAATCAGAACGTTATAGTTTAGGGTATACAAAAAAATAATCTAGAAACCTAGGGGTTAAAAATATTAATTTGTCAAACCATGAGGTATAAAAAAGTTAAAAATTCAACAAGCAACCCTAAGAGGTTTTCAAAGCTAAAGGATGTCAAGGCTAAACTTAAAATACTCAGCATATTAGCACTGATACACAAAACAGAAGCAATAAAAAGGATCAGGGAGCAATTTAGGAACTATAGGGCCACTAAGTACAGCAATAAATGACAACAAAGGCCACTGTAGTCTAGGTAAAATACAATAAGAGAGAGTTTTTATGCAAAGCTAAGTCATAGGTCATCAACCAATTTATAATTAGTAACCTAAATAAGTGAAAAAGACAGCCATGAGAAGGAAGGCCTGAAAACGAACATGGAGGGAGAGCTTACCGCCGCCAAGAATGGGGGGATGGTGATGAGATAGCCACTAACCGTGGTGGGATGAATGATAGTGGTGAACAGTGGTGGTCTTAGAGCATCACTGTACTTGCCTGCCACTAGACCTGAAAAGAGTGCAGAGAGGGAGGCAGAGAGCATGAGCCTCAAACAGGGGAGAGTCATAACCAAAAAAACAAGGAAGAGCCTTACCTCCGCTGCCCAGTGTCTGGTGCCGTTGTCGAGGACTAGCATTGAATATTGGACTTTTCTCAATAGGTTTGACTAAGCACTTTATTTTTCTTTGAACAAAAAACCAAAAAATCAAAAATCAAAAATCAAAAAAATTAAAAATTTGAGGAAAAAACAATGGCAATTTTCCATTATCCCCCACTCGAGCATGAATTATTTTGGAGGTATTTTTAAACGATTAAATGATTTTCTTGCTCAGTGTCATTATGGTGTAGGTAAATGGGAGATTTTGCACATTATTGATGAGAGTTTGAGTAGAGAAACCTGTGCTCTGTAAGAGTATTGGGATTCTCATGGTAAAAGCATTGATGTGGCATCGTATTTTCTTGAATAGATTGCTTAGGTTTCATTTGAGTTTGAGAATGCTAGTCTTGTTTTTGGATATTCATTCCCTGATCCTTGTCCATTCTATGCTAGATCTTATTATGCCCCTTTTTGGTGTGACTTGTGTAATTCTCCTGACCATGATATTAATTCTTGTCCTGATTATGGATGCTATGCACAACCTGACTTTGCATTACCCGTGGATAATACTGTTGTTATATTCGCCAAACTTGATTCATGCTTCCCTTTAGCTTAATACACGGAGCTCGAGGCAGATGAGTGTTTTGGGTTTGTTACCAGGTTTGGTGTTGTTGAAGCTGGTTTTAAGTCGGAAGATAGTTTTGATAAGGTTCATGATCTAGTTGAGACTCCTTTGGAGGGGTCATGTGATGTGTTTTTGCATGAGGAGTCTCCTAGCCTTGGTTTTGATAATATTGTTCTCCCTAATCCCCTTGATCATTCCCGTGTTTCCCTTATGTGTTCACTACCATTTCCTACCCCCGAGTATTATATTGATGTATCCATTGACAATACTATAATTTGTGATGCCACTATGGATTTGGGCTATGAGGATGACATTTTTTATGTGTTTGGTGTGAATGTTTATAATTTTGTGTTCCTAGATTACTTTAGTGGGTATAACGCCTTCCTTAACCTATATTACATGTACCTAGTGGATGCACCTGGAAAAATCATGTGGAATACTTTCTTTGACTTCTCTTTTGATTTTTCTAGGACATTTAGTTTGTTGGATAGAGTGCTTACTTTCTTTATTGTAATTATCTTGATGCTCTCTTACTGCCATGCTTGTGAATCCCATGTTGTGGCATTTGACAACCTTCTAACTGCATTGACTGTGTTTATTGCGATCAGCTGAGTCTTAAAATTCTGATGGAGTGGCTGATGCTCCATTTGTCCCATTTATGAGGAGGCCTTAGCTTAGATGCATCCAACACCTAACCTAGTGAGATTGTTCTCTTTTCTTTTCCTTTTCCCTTCTCTTGTTTATTTCATTTGAATAATGCTTTTTCTAAGCATAGGGGAGTGCTGAATGTCATATTTTCATGGATTCATGAGTTTTTGAGCGTAATTTTAGGGGATTAGTATGCTTAATTGTGTGATTTTATGCCCTTTTTCTGTTTTACGCTCAACTTTGGTATTGTTGATGGTTTTACAGAAATTGGCTAAGAGACCCTGAATGTGTCTAAAAAATCAATGAAGAATGATGCAAGGAGCCAAAGAGCCTGCAAGAACCACCATAAAACCCACAAGGAATATGGTTTACTCGGGTGTATATTAGGGTTAACCTGGGTTAGCATAGATAACCAACCTGGGTTGACTAGCTTTAGGATTCAGTAAGGCAAAGTCTACCACGGTCTATCCTTGGTGGTTGCCACGATTCGGGGCAGGGTTGTTTGGGGGTGTCTCTTTGGTTTTCCATATGATTTAACGTTTACTACTTTGACTTTGGCGATATAAGGCATGTTTTTATCATCCATCCATCATCCCTTTCCACCATCTAGTTAGGAATTAGATTTCATTTCTAGAGTGAGGGAGAACAAATAGAATAGGGAGATTCACGAAGAAGCAGGATCAGGTTTGCAATCGACGGATTCAAGTACGTGTTTGGGCTGAGCAATTATTTCCCTTCTCTACTCTTTTCTGCATTATATTTATTGCTTTCTAGATTGATAGATTAGATTATGTAACTCATGTTGATTTGTACTTTTAAATCTTGGGGTTGATGTTGAACCTACGATTGTATGTGTTCTTGAATTGATTGTTTGATGCACTTTTGAATTGTGGGGTGCACTTTATTAAGTCCAGAGTTTGAAACGCTTGTAAGAAGTTTGATTGCCTTCTTACTTATATTAGATATTAGGTGAAGCACTGAAAGGTAAAATCTAATGTCATAATCACCAGATTTGACTCGATTGTGCGAGGTCTTGAGAAAAAATTACTGATCGAGAGACCTAAAATGATAATCGTGTGCGTAATGAACCTAAACTAATCGAGAATCCATGAGAATTGATGATTGATTTGATTTGGCCATTTCACTATGTCTTAAAAGAGGATCATGATACCTCGATAATTGGTCTTGAAATTTCCTAATTAAAGAGAAAGTGATTGATCTATTCTTAATTCGGGTAATTGCTTAGTTGAATTAATTCCTTGAATATTTATCCATTATATTAGATAGTAGATTAGTTTAATTTCATTTTCAAATTTTAATTTTCTTAGCCTATCTTGAGGAAACCTAGCTCGATAGCTTGACCTAATCCTTAAGAGACGACCTTGATTTGCTACAACACCACCGGTGCGCTTGTGGCCCTGTTAGTGCTCCCTGCTGTCACACAACTCAACCCTGATCTGGCGAGAGTCAATGAGAATCGAACACAGTCTGAGAGGATGGGCTGGCAAGAAACCCGATGGACGGGCCCGACCATAGAGGAACTAATACAAAGAGGAGTGATAAGCAACCAAGCCACCATGCCGCTGCTAGATGCCAACTAGATGTAGCCCACCGGCTGATGAAACCATGCGTGAGTATCATGCCCTTGATCAGAAATCCCTTATTTTTGTCCCTTGATGGGTCCCGCTTGGCAAATGTGTTCCTTACACATTTCATATTCTATACCTGAGTATCATCTATCTCTGTTTCTTCTCCTTGAAGTTCTCATCCTCCTTATCTTCCCCCTTTTATCTTTAAGAATTCAGAAAGAGACATCTAATTTTTGAATTGAGGGCGTGGTTTAATTTAAGAGTTTAGATTAGAATTTTTGAGTTAATATCTCATGTTCGATTTTTATTCTTAAAGAGCCATTTCGATTAGCTTTCAATTTCATCTAATTGATTTCAACTATGTAGATTGTTAGTTTAACTTGTGGCTATTGCTTTGAAATTTCTCAAATTTGGTTTGATTTTGAGGCATACTTCTTCTTCGTTATGGCTAGTTTTGTATAGATTTTTCCTAATTTTGAACTTCACTTTTCTGCACCATTTATGGGGATGAATGAGGTTGGAGCTGAGCTAGCATCTACTAGAATGGACTGATGACTAGTGCCGGAAGTAGGGACAGAGTTGGTAGCAGAGGCAGAAAAAGAGGCAATGATGGGCACTAGGAAAGAAGATGAGAGTTCAGAATTTGAGGTTGTTAGGGTTTTGGAAGAGGGAGGAAGGGGAGATGGGTTGAAGAGGAGGTTCCATTGCAGAAAAATATAGAAGTGAATTTTTTTTTAATAATTAGAAAAGGGAGGGGGATGTTTACTATATAATTATGATAGGGTAACTACTTTGTATCAAAAAAGGAGCGATGATTTTTTTCTTTAGATTAAAATACGGAGAGGCTGAAAATCTTAGTTCTTAATAACCATTTTAATATATAATTAAATATTTCAACATATAATTAAGATAACTCTAAATTTTAGTAAGTGTTTTTTTTATCAAAAAGAAAAAAAAATACCTAATTTATAAGTTCAATTCAAACGATATTTTATCAATGAAAAGGTATATGCTAAATTAAAGGTAAATAAATTCTTAAATCAAGTTGTAAATATAAATATAAGGGGAATTCATCAATAAATTTCCTGATTGGGTTAACAAAATATAAATGCATATGCTGAAAAGAAAAAACAAAAAAATGGTTGTGATTCTAATTTCATGTACCTTATTTGCCAACATAAATGATCCAATGGGCGAAAATTTACTTAATACTTATGCTCACATGCTAGAAACTGTATAAATTATAATTATTAATTACTTATAATAATTGTAGATTACCTAAAGGCAAAATATATATTTTAGTGAAATTATACATTGTCTAGAAATTGAATTCAAGTTGGGTAAGTTGGCAACTTTGGGACCATGTCTAAGTCAACTTAAGGAATGTCTAAGCAAACTAAATATATGAGGGTGGAGTTTGCATGACAAGGGACTAAGACACAACAGCAACTAGGCAAGAAAGTGGTTGTATTTGGCGGGATAAAGCCCTGAACAAAGTATGTTGACCAGCCTAGAGCGAGAAAATAATAGCTCTAAGATGGTGGAGTTGACATCTTTGTGGATCTGTATGAGATAAAGGGGTTGTGATTATGTTAATTTAACCTTATGGCATTGCAGAGGGAGATGCATGTACTAGGTTGAAGGTGGTTTTCGGCTACATGTGTAGCTATAGGTGGTTGTGTTTTGGTAGCAAAGTTGCTCGTTACCATAATTTTAACAATAATTCTAGTTTAACAATGGAAGAAGAGGAGAGACAGAACAAGCATAGTGGTGCCAGTGGTGGTTGTTAGTGAAGGTGGTGGTAGTAGTAGGTCAAAGTTTGTGGTGGCTTGGGCGAGTTCTAGTAAGACTTAGTGGTGGTGGTGACGGCGCAAGCTAGTTACGTCAACATATATGGTATATATGCCTTGAATCTATCATCATATCCCGGAAACTTTACCTCAGTTAACCCAGATTGTCCCACTGAGATTTTTAGGTTAACATATACAAACTTATATACATAAAAAATGTGAAGTAGCCTTACATAAAGGTAGCAGGGCTTAGGATTTAGTATCTAGGGTTAGGGATTATAGTTCAGCCTTGGCATTAATCCTTAAGACCCTAAACCATAATCCATGAAAGCTAACTTCGAAAATGTAAATCATAGACCGTAAATGTTCAATGTACATCCTAAATCTGTCATTATATCCCTAAAAATCTATCTTAGTTAACCCAGATTATTCTACTTATATTTTCAGGTTAACAGATGTAAACTTATATATATTAAGAATATAAAATATTCTTATATTAAGTACTAAGGTTTAGGGTTTAGCGTCTAAGATTAGGGTTTACACTAACCCTTAAAAGCTCTAACCTAAACTCTAACTCTAACCCAAACCCCAAACACTAAATCTTAAAACCCGAAACCCCAATTCACAAAAGCTAAATGTCCAATCCTAAATCATAAACGTTAAATGTTCAACATACATCCTAAAGCTATCACCATACCCCTGAAAATCTACCTTAGTTAACCCTGGCTGTTCTACTCATATTCTGAGCTTAACATATATAAACTTACATATATTAAAAATATGAAGTAGTCTTAT
>NCQT01090564.1:0-16100 GCA_002740465.1 Stenocereus thurberi | reverse complement strand
AAGTTGTGAATTTCTCAATTATCGACCATCAGAATCAACCACATGAAGAAACGTGCTTGTTAGACTAGTAGATCAATGCCTTGTTAGGTGATGTTTCCCCTAGATTTTTTAGTCATTGAATTTAGCATTAATACTTCGAGGTTGTTAGATAAATCCAAATCGGATTGTGATTTTGCCTAGCAAACCTTTCCAAAGGAATACTTAATAATTCAATCTAGACTCTTTGGGACGACCATGATCTATACTACAATACCCATGCGCTCAGGTCGAGATCAGCCTATACAATTATCTAATAAAAACGTAAGGTATTTCAGAATGTTTTCCAAATTGAGGATACTTAAGCTAGGTTCTTTGATAGTTTTGGTAGCTCTATGTAATGTTTTGCAAATAACATAGTTTGGCTCTTAATTAGTAGAGAACATACATGTATTCACAATGACAAGTATACCGAAGGGACACATACAAATTATAATTAGTTCGTCTTTATTTTTATATTTAAAATCCTCATTCTTCATGGCGATATATTTCCATCTAATTACATATCATCATGTTAATATAAATTTGGCAATTTGCACCTCATGGGTACCACCTTTATGTCTGAAGCAATTTTAAGGGACCACCTTTTGAATGTATTTTCACGCGACCACTATTTTAGGGAAACTAACTTTTAGGGGTTGTTATTCTGCAAGAAAAAGTTTTTCAGGGCTTTTGTCTTTCAAATTCGAGCCAAAAATTTCTAAATTTTATATATTTGACCCAAAATGGGTTCAAAAGCCAAATATTCTAATTTTCAGGGTTTGAGGAAAATATTCTTGTTTTAATGTTTAAACTACTTATGATTACGCTATTGGTACTAGTTACTATAATCTAATACTTATGGCACAACTGTTATATTTTCTATGATTATACATATGTCATAGTTAGCAAAATAATAAAACTTTTTTAGAGAGTTTTAACCATTATTTGAAGTTAGTCGGCGTTGGATACTAGCATTCCTCTAAGCTCCAGTTTACAGATGTTATCAATCTTGACCACACTTCCTTAGATCAAGCGCAGTAGAGATCTATGTTGTCTGCTATCTCACACCGTAGCCACTAATTAAGTTTTTATTTTTTAAAGATAGTGAAAATTTAATCAAGAAATTATAATACTTAAGACATAAAATTCGATTGAATAATATTCCTTATTGAAAAACTTCTTTTATTGAAGCTTAAAATTGAAAAATATTACAAGGAAAACATTTCAAGAGGGACTTCCCTTTTATAGAGGAGAATGAAAAAAACTTGAGTTCTCTCTTTCTCAATTATGCTCAAATGATCGTCTTTCTTTACGACTGTCAACTTCCCTTTTTTAGAGGAGAATGAAATACATAGAATGCCCTGGTGGTTATAGTCTACAAACTATAGAAGGAATCCTCACAGAGCCACAGTAAGCTATATTATTATACATGCTAAGAAGTAAAATATGATGGTACAACTATTTTTATAGACCCCAACTGTTAACAAGACTAATCATCTATATTGAGATTCTGCACGTCTTCTTCTCCAATTATACCTTCAACTCAATTATTAGCTAAATAGTTATCAGAATCTCCATCAAGTTCAAAGTGTCTAGATCCCATTTTTCAAATAAATCATATCGACATCTCTTTCATTTTTCTAGTAGGAATTTTTCAGACCCAACATCAAAGAGATAATCGAAAACATCTTCTGCAATAGCCCGTTCCACCTTCGTATACTCGCTGAATTCACTATGATAAACTAAAGCACTGTTTCCACAATACATTAGTATCTTTGTTTGTTTTATGAATGACCACAT
Organism: Stenocereus thurberi; assembly: GCA_002740465.1. Classification (NCBI taxonomy): domain Eukaryota; kingdom Viridiplantae; phylum Streptophyta; class Magnoliopsida; order Caryophyllales; family Cactaceae; genus Stenocereus; species Stenocereus thurberi. The sequence goes on along the minus strand of NCQT01090564.1, from coordinate 14,282 downwards.
TTCATAATAAGTGTTATAAAGACCAACGGATCTCACTAATGCAGGATCCCTAACAATTCCTTGCATTCCATAAATCATTCCTGTCGTTGATCACTGACTTTTTTTTTAGATTAACTAATTGAATAAAATAATGAGTTGGTTTTGCCTATTCATTTTCATACTCAATCATTGGATAATGTACTTCAATATACATACTTCTATTTTAGGAGCTCTTGGTGGTCCATCAGGAGATATGCAAATCCAGTGGATTCTTTTAAATATACAATTTTAAAACAGGTTAAACTTGAAAAGAATGGACACCCTAAATCAAATATTTTTATGAGGTAGGCTACCATCTCATATTCACAATGGGATCATTTGAAGGAATTGAATTTGTTTGAAATCTAATCCCACCAACTTTGGGTGTATTAGAAAAGAAGATCATAGTGCTCTATGATTCCCAAACATCATAGGAAGAATGGTTGCAGTGGTTGGTGAAGGTTGCGTATTAGTAGTTGAACCATTTTTCTTAGGCATAAGAAAATTTTTTTCTTAAACATTATAAGGGCACTTCCAGTAATTTATTTGTATTCCTAATGAGCTGAACCTTTGCACTATTAGATAAGTAGAAGACAACATGCCAAAGCATAATCTACTTTTTGTATGAAATTTCCAAATATCCATGAGAATTCCATCAGAAGGAGAATCTTCTACTATAGTACTTGTAGAGTGTTTCCTCTCCCTTGATTTTGAGTACCACATTCCAATGCTCTCTGCCGACAACAGCCTCAAGAATCAAGTTATTTTTCCTTATTAGGCAAAATGAAGCATAGGAAGATTTTTGCAATCTTTTTGGAGATTTGGATAATGTTTGGATCATTAAGGCTCGAGGTCCAACTTACTTTTTTCTTCAGTTTTTGCTGCATTGATTTTTCCTATTTAGCTAGATCTTTAGTGAAATCTAAAGCATCGATAAAACATCCTAGAATGCATTTTAGTTGCTTTCTATGTTCAATTGTTTTAGGAAAAATTTTTATTTTCTTCTAACATATGTTTTTGTATGATGATTTGTCCATCTATTATTTCTAAACCCAAAAATTCTTTTTCTTATTCAGCATAAATGGACTTGTTTTACCAAGGATGATACCATGATTAATGCATCTTAGTGTAATAACTAGAATGTTATCTTAGTGTTGTTCTATGATTTTTGAAAAGATCAGAATACCATTAATATATACTATTAACAATGATTAAGATATTTACATGTGTTATCTGTCCTTCTTTGGAATGTTTGAAGTATACTTTTTAGACGTAATGGTATCACTATCCTCTTATAACATACTTAAGAGGCGCCAAAAGCCATTAAAGGATGCTTTCTTTACTCATGTTATTTGCTAATATTCCCTCTTATAGTCCATTTTCAAGAACCAAGAAGCTCTTTGAATTCTATTGAAAAGAACTACCATGTTAAGAATATAACATCCATAAAAGGTAGTATTGTCATTAAGTTTTATATTGCTGATTATCATCCTAATTTTTTCTCTTTTTTTAAGCATGACTTCTTACATGAACGTAGGACTGGTGGGGACTCTTACTATTCCTAATTAATCCTTTATCTAAAAGTTTTTTGATTTGTTTATCAAAATCTTGGATAACAATTTTGCAACTCTTTTATCAATGGCCTAGAATTTAGAGGATTACCTTGCATAATTCTTTTTGTTGTTTAACAATCTACTACTTAATGGATAACTCAAGCAGTGGATTGTCAGTAATACTTCACAAGAAGCAAGAATTACCTTCTCACCACGTTGTTCGTGTGTAAACTCAATTTTTTGATGAGTATGCCTTGCTTAACTTATATACGGGAATAGAGGGACCACATATTATTTGGCGTATGGAATGTGTAAATCGAGAATATAGTGTTTGAAAATTACTTCTAGTAATCTTATCATTAGATGGTTGATCAGTGGTGCATAGAACTAGCACAATGCATTGGACTTCTATCCTAGTGGATGATCCTTTTATGGCTTCATTATGGCTCATTGTGCTGTTATCGGCTAGTCTCGCTTGTAAACGATTTTTCTTTTTTTCACTTGAATTATAGGAATAGTGATCTTTTTCCAAAGCATAAAGAACAACTAGTATCTATCTAAGCACATAATTCATATTTATTATAACCTTCTAATTATAAGTTTATTACACTATAGATGCTATTAAAATTAGTATTGTTGACTTTGTAATAGAATTCTATAATCATGTTTTTTACAAATTTATCCTCATAAATCACCTCACTAAAGGCTCTAGTCTTGTATGATTGTATCCCATGATTTTTTGTTTCACACTCATACTTCGACCTACATAGTCTTGTGCATGTTCAAAATTCATTTTATTTATTTCACTGGTCACGCTAACTATATCTTCTTCCTCAACTCTTCTTTTGCTTATGAAGATCTTTCTATCATTTTGATCTTATACTTGTACTTGTTGATAATTTGGATTTTATGGTGATTTTTCCAATGTCATCAACTATTTATATATTTTTCTTGTTGATTATTATAGGGTTGGCGATGCTAATGATGCAAGACATATGAATTTTTATCTCCTGTAGATTGAATTTTATCCATTGGATCTTTTGCGTCGGAGTAGGACTTTCAAAATAGTTTGTCTCTGATATTGTTACCTTAATCTTTAGATCTATAGTATTATCCAATTTGTAGATTATTTTTCCAAAATATTCTTCGAGCGTAACATTCTCCCATCATATCCATCTCTACTATTTTAATCTCAAGAGACAGGAAATTCTTGGAAAATTCATCTTTTAAGCTCACATAGTAGACAAATCGAGAATTCAATCCTACTGAACCATTAGACACATTGGTCTTGATCCCTATAATAATTTGATTATTAAATTTGATATGCCTAACATCACATAGCAAAGTACAAGGATCAATACCTTTTCTATGGTAGTGTAATGGTGTAATTTGAATTTGGACACTTTTAACATAGTGTATCCTTGTTATGCTTAAAAATATTTTCTCAGTTGATGAAATTTACTTCCCCACATTTGATTTGCAGTTTTATCTCTAAATATCCTTCCATCATTTCACATACATGCTTACTCTTTAATTGAAAGATGGATCTTTTATACATAATACCTTTTGTATTATAGGATGAATCCAATCTCCGTTTACTTCTTCATTTTCATTATCTACTATAAAGTCTTCTTCTCGGCTATCTCTAAAACTAACTGAGCTATCGTCCATCGTGTGACTTATTTCTTGATAATCACTTTTTTCATATTCTTGTTCCATTACAGTCTCAAAATTCCTTTTTTGCTTTTTAATGCTCTACTTCTTAGGTAACATTTATAATTATTTTTCCCCGCAGGACCATTAAAAGCTCAATGCTCATCTATTGAAGTACGACCCACAATTCGTTTTCTTAAAAAGTGATAACAACCAGCTTTTCTAAAACATATTCGTATTGTGGGTCTTGGTTGTTGTAATACTTTCTTTTATGTTTTTCTCCCCTTTGATTTTTCTTACTACTGCTCTTCTTCAAATGGAATTTTTGTTCTGCTCTAATTTTAGGTTCACTTCCTCATTGATGAGGAGTAAGCCAACAAGTTAGAAACAGTTTCTTCAATTTATTTTGTTTTGGATATCGAGGTATCAACAATTCACCATTTTCTGAAACAAAAGTTTTACTACCAAAGGTATTAGCGACATCTGCTTTTCAGGCCAGGTAATGTATTTTTTATTGATTATGGAATTTATGGGATAAGGTAACTTGTCATAGAACATATCAAGGTTAGTTTTATTATGCACAATTTTGTAGTAATATTGACTAAATTCAAGAATAAAATTTTCTAGATATCTTATGCGCCAGAATTCTATATTATCAATTTTTTTAGCCATTCTCCAACTTTTTCATCCGAGTCAAGTTTAGCTATAATAAATTAAGTTTTGATGTCTTTACATAATTTTTTGAACATAGCATTTGGTATTTTCATCATTCTTAATGTATTTTTACCATCTTTTTCTAGTGAATTGTTCCAATTAGCTATAGTACTGGAAAAGCTATATTTAACATAATTTAAGAAATTTCTAGCACCATGTAATATTTGAATGTAAAACATTGTTCATGCCCTTCTTCCAATTTTGAAATATTTCTTCTCTATTACGACCTCCATCAATGTTTAAGATGTAATTCATTTAGCTAATTAGTGTAAGATTGTTTCTTAAAAAGATGTAGTTTTCTTTGAGATGAACCAATAGAAAGTTGATTATTCATCCTGGGGAAGTGTATCTTAGGCTTATGAAATGGTTATTTCTTCTGGATGTTTCAACAAACTCTTTAGTTTTCGGAATTACATTGCTAACTAATTTGGATTCAAATTCATCGACATTGCATTTTTCAGCAATTTTGTTGATTTCACTTCAACCACCATTTTTCCAAATTCTTTGTCCAATTTTCTTTCATTCGTTGATATATTTCTTTTTTTAATCAGACATGACTTGTCTCTTCATTTTCATTAGACGATGTTCTCTATTTCTCTACTATTACAACATGATCTTGTTTAGTTGTTCTGGATTTTGCTCTTTATCAAACATATTTTATAATACAGTTCATACATGTCTTTCTCTAATTTTTCTTCCTTGATAATTTTTAAGAGGATTTGTCTACTTTTTCGCTTTTGATATCTTACAAAGGAAATATATTCTTTTTTTGGGCTTTGAAATGATCTTTATGCTGGAATGCAGTACTAAGTCCTAGATTTGACTTTCCACTATCTTTAACTTTGTGATTAATGAAAGATAAATTAATGACGATTGCTTTTTCACCTCGTTAACTTTAGTCTTAATTTTTGCAATATCTCGTTTCAATTCTAAATCTATATAAGTGACATGTTTTAATTAAGGTGATACTGAAGTCGATCCGTCTGAATTGTACACAATATCTTATGAAGGAAATATATTCTTTTCTTGGGATTGGAAATGACCTTTATGCCGGAATGGAGTACTGGGTCCTAGATCTGACTTTCGACTCTATGTAACTTTGTGATTAATGAAAGATAAATTAGTGACAATTGCTTTTTCACTTCGTCAACTTTATTCTTAATTTTTGCTAATTCTGACTTGAATTCCAAAGCTATATAGGTGACATATTTTAATTGAGATGATACTGAAGTAGATCAGTTTGGGATGTACATAATATGTGAATAATTTAGAGTGGGACAAGTAGATACTGATCATAGAATTAATTATAATTAATTAGCTTATTTAATTATTTAGCTAATTTAATTAACTTAATAATTTTTTACTCACGTGGCTCTAATACCAATTAAATATACCTTCTAACAACACCAAAATAAGTAACACTGCATATCTGCATTCACAGTTGAGGAGACCATCATAGGCTAATTGCAACAAACATCGTGGGCCATGCCACCTCCATGGACAACTTGTAGTGATCTCTGTGATGGGAAAATGAAAATGTTGCAATTGGTGCAATTACACGCATAAGAGGCATTGTGCAATTGCATTCACAGATAATGTATTTGCTTACAGGCTATCCATGTCATTCGGCATAGCTATTGGGTCTCCAAAGCTTCTTGTCTTGCTCTCAGAGGCTCAAAAGTAATCATCAACTCAGCATACTCTAGTTTACTTGATCAAGCCTGCAAAAACACTTGGGTGTAAAAGTAATAAAATACCATAAAATCACCTTAAAATGCGTAAATATCCCCTAAAAATGATAGCACATTGGGCCCTATAATCCTATTAAAAATAGGTGTGTATCACTCTCGCATGCTTAAACCTTTGCTTTTCCCCAAGCAATGTTTAAACTTAAGACAAACCAATAAGAGGAAATGAATCTAGGTCAATGACTCCTTAGGCTAGGAAAAAAATGATATATTAGAGACAAGACTAACAATCAATAGGAGTCCTAAGTAGTGCTTAAATCAGTTCAAAATTAGAAGAATATGAAAGTTTTCAAACAATTTTGAGACTTGAACATGGACATCAAACATAATTTCCCAAATGTGGCCACCAAGCATGCCATGTAAGAACATGAACAAGAGTTAAACTATACAAACTAGTAGAACCCCTCTTTTAGGTAATGTGGATCACTTGCACTCATGTGGTTTAAATTTGATGCAGGATCACTTCAAGAGTCATTTTAACGATGTTATCTACCATATGCTTGCCAAGAATCTTAAACTCTCCACTATTAAGATGCAACATGACATCAAGATAACGTGATTCTAGGGTTAAGGGAAGGAGGTAAATCATGCAAAGCTAATAGCATAGTAGACTAATGAACATCCAACAATGGACTAACCAATCATGAACACACCAACATTCTAGCCTCATCAGGATAATATTTGTACACACTATATGAATCAAGTAGAAAAATGAGTCAAAGCAATAAAGAATGTAAGCTATATACAAGATACAATTGCAACCACTTATTCTCATTTTTTATTATTTTTTTGGTTTTTATTTTCTTATTTATTTATTTCTACTTTTTCATCAACGAAATGGGAGACACATCTTGTCAAAGGCATGGAGCAAATAATTGTGAACTCAGAATCAAACTCATATGTACACAACCCATATTAAGAGGAGGGAACACTCCAAATGTACTATACCATCATCCAATCAATCTATTACATAGATCATCCTCAACTTCCAAAGATCCTGCAAAGCTCCTCATAACATGTACGAAGTGATGCTTCATGAACTTGGCTTAAGGATAGGGATGTGTATTTAGCCAAGGGCTAAAATGAAGTGATCTTAACAAGTTAGCCACAAGCTTAAGGAGGTTAGTAAAAGGGATAACATGTAATCAAAGGGTGGCAATTTGGCAATGTAGCTTGAAAAAAATATTAATAAAGAAATGCATCAACCACTTCAGTAGGTCTGCATTATACAATTTTGAAAAAGACTCAAGACAAGTTCTAAAGATGTAACATAGAAGAGCTACCCATATGAAAGAACATGAGACTAAGTATAATGACTAATAACTTTAATGTCTCATATGACATCCACCATAGTCTCATCAGATCATGAAATGCATCGCAGGTACCAACATTAATGCTAAGAACTCTAAGGCTCGCAATATCACTTTCAACCAAGATAAGAAGTCAAAACATGAGTGATGTTTCATAACTCTTTCACAAAACATTATTCACACCAAAAGGCGCTGCACATAAAAAACCAATCCAGCTCATGAAAGTTGCCATGCCTAGCATAAGCATCATCTGAGGACATCTCAATCGAATCCATAACATTTCTTACTTGGAAATCTAATATACAAACATGCCCATATAAAAGTAAGATACTAAATAAAGGCACTAAATGCTAACTAATGACCTTAAGCATCCCTTCTCCATGCTTAGACCAAGCATTATTCAAAGTAAATAAATAATGAGAAGGGGTGTGGGGAAACAAAAGAGAACAACTCACCAAGTCAGCTGTTGAATGCACCTAAACTAAGGCCTCTTCACTATAAGCATCAAGTTGGTGCTTATGGGATTTAGACTAATTGCATGCTTGCATGTCATATGTATTGTCATTTGGTGATGGCAATTATCTAAGCCACTGGGGTCAAAGCTAAGCTAAGCTTGGATTTCCATAATTGGTTTGTAAATTAGATATTCTCTAATGACAAAAATTTCTAACAAATTTTAAAGCACTTGACAATCCAAATTTTTTTCCAATATATTTCTAAAAAGGATAGAAAGCTTAGGCGCTGCAAGTTTGGTAACATAGGGTTTGAGCCCAAGACATTAAGCATAGGTGAGTGAGATCATGAACAGTGGGGTGGTGCATTGCCTAGCATTACAATTCTCATGAAAAATTTACTTAAGGCAAAAAAAGCGACTACCAGTAAAATACTAATTTCTTTAAAGCTTCGTTTTAATTTTTGTATTTATAGTCATGCTTTCTTTGATCCTTCTTGACTATTTATTTAATATTCATTCTTTCATTTATAAAATAAAACTATGTTCATAGTAAAGTCATCACAAAATTTACCGCTTTCTTATACATTTCAATTCCCTCATAAAAATAACTTGCTAATTAGCAGTACGAAAACATTTCTCTTGCTGTTTTTCTCACTCAATAAGACTAAAATTATGAAAAACTCCATTTGCATGAAATCGAAAAATTTAAAGTTTTAACACATTGATTTGTAGAAGAGCCTGCTTTTGAAGCAGGTGGTCCAGTGGTGGTTTTCACGAATCCATTGCCAGAGTTTGTAGCCATGGAATCACTCTTAACAATCTCCATTTGGGATGTTTGTAATTATAATTCTATATAAAAGACTTTTCTTCTTCTTAAAAGTCAAATCATATGGCTCTCATTTGTTCTTTTGGTTGAAGGATTTGATTGATGGAAAGAATTGAGTGTTTCTATCGAAATATAGGCTTGTACATTTCCTTTTAAAATATGTTGGTAACTCTAAGAAATTGTAACTCTAATCCATCATGCGACGCAATTCCATAGAGTCACCACTATCAGAAAATGAATCTGATATAGCCCTTGAAAAAGGGCAATCATGCGGCGAAGAATTGGTAGGGCCTCTAACAGCTCCGGGTCAACCATCGGTGAGGCCACCACCATCATCTGTGCTTTTAGTGGCGACTCCATTGGGGACTATGTAATTAAGTAGGTGAACCTTGAAACATGAATCCAAAAGAAGTTTTGGTTTTCGATTTAAAAATTGTATCGTATAGGCATCTTTGCTTCATGTTCTTGGGCTTGGTAAGTGTCAAAGTTTATCAAGCACCTCCTAGTAGAGCACACTCCTAGGATTACACTTTTAACCCCAAAAACCATGTGGAACTCCTTGCTATAGTTAGCCCTTCCTAGTCGATCATGGTGTTGCTATCAGGGAGAACCCCAGTCTGGCTCCTCGAAGCACATCACCTCAAGGAAAGAAGTAGTCTAGCTCATCCCACCTCGGTATTATGACCATCAACTCTGGTGCATGTCTTTGGACATAGATTTATATAAAAATCTCATGTGGATGATTGCCTTGAATAAGTGGAAAGTCCTCATTTTTGTGTCCTTTTGGTGTCAATAGAGTCCTTTTTTCAAAATGATCCATACCTCTTTTCTTCGTCTTTCCTTCATTTTTTTAGAATTTTCCTTCCCTAAAATCTCAAAGTCAGTGGCTTATAAAGCGAAAACGGGCCCTTAGAGAAGGAATCATTGAGATCACTTGGTGAGGTCATTGTCAATAGCTTTTGGTAGTCAAAGCTCCAATTCAATAGCAGAAAACAAGATCAACAACAAGCACTATCGCAAAGACGAAACCGAAGCCACTAATCAAATAACGACTAACATGATCGGCATGCTAGCACAAATGGAAAAGCCATTTCCAGGCTAAACTCAATGAGCAGCAGAAGCTCATAAATGACCTTGCTAAAAAAAGGCGTGAACATAAATATGGAAATGAAAGAGAGAGGATAATACACATTCCATCCATTTCAGTTCATGAGATAAGTCCGTTGCCAATGATGAAAGACTCAACAAGTTAGAGAAGCTTTTAAAGAGCTCTTAATTATTTAGAAGCCAATTATAAGCCTAATCCTTTACATGTTTATGTTAGATGGATGATGCCTGCCAAGTTTTTCCTTCTTAAAACTTGAAGTTTACAAGCTTAGGCAACTTTTTCTACCATTTGAGTAATTTTGTTGACATCATGAGCCTAAATGGGATAGAGAAGGCCCTCTTTCTTGAAGTATTTCCTCTCACTTTGGGAAAGATGGTGAGTAATTGGCTCCATTCCCTGCACCTACAGAAGTTCAACACTTGGGATAGTGCAACAAACACTTCATGTCACAATATTCCTACAAAGCTGAGTTGTGCATCACACTCCATGACTTGGAATTATTAAAACAAAAGGAACAAGAAAGTTTCCTAGACTTTCTGGCCAAAATTGATGGCAAAGGCCTCATTAGTGTTAAGTCATAACAATGAAACAAACGAAATTTGAATGATTATCCAAACTTTTAGGCCTGTTATCATCAACACCTCAGCGTCCAAGCCATAAATACCTTCATACAACTATATGATGCAAAAGAGCTAAAAGAACTATTACCAAAATAGCAAAGACTTTTTTAAAAACAAGAATGCAAATGTTATCTCTAGTATCAAAATAGTAAATAAGGTTCAAGTAGTGGAAGTTGTAAAAATCTATTGTAATTATGAAGCCTTCATCCCGCTCAGGATTAAGGCTAAATAAGCCCTAAAAATAATTGAAGCTTCAAGTTGCTCAAGCCTATTGGGCCCAGGTGCAAGCCTAATGTGCCTGAAGATAAAAAAGAGCAAAGCAAAGTATGACATCAATCCATACTATAATACCATCGTGGGAAAGGAAATGATATCAATTTATGCATAGCATTAAAGCGTAACATATAAGATATGATAGATGATGGAACTCTGCCTACCCCAAATGTAGCAAAGGCCAGCAATCGTGAAAACCTATTAAGTTCCAAGGATGTAATTTTCACCATTGGTGAAGAACTTAACCTGTTTGTTCTCATAAGATGATGTGGATCAAACCCAAACCCCTAAGATTAAATCCAAGTTTAGCAAATAGAAACACTGAATTTGTTTTTTTTTTTTAATAGATTTCGAGTGGGAGAAGAAAAGGAGCCAAGGGGACAAGCTCATGCTATAGGCAAACCACCACATGAACTAATATGGCACCACTTAATCTCATAAAGGACTAGCTGCCAAAGATTAGGATTAATCACCACTGTTAAGGCAAGAGATAAAGAAAAAAGTTTTTTACTGATAGAAATAAGCTAAAAAAAGCTTCATTTCGCATTCATTCATTATTTCATTAAAAAATGTCTATATTTTAAGTGAATACAAGATGCTAATTTTTAGCCATAAGAATTAGTGCCCGTTCCCCAAGCTACAAAAATAAGCAAACAAAAATTAAGCACCTAAGAGTTTAGTGTGGACAATAGGATTGAAGAATCCACTCTAGCCAATAACACTTGGACAACAATCTAAGCATGTTGAAATTAGAAGCTTCTAGGCTAATAATGAGTTGTCCAAAATGCAAGGATGGAAATGTTGCTGCACTTGTACTTGATTGGAAGCATCATTCACTATCCCATGTTGAGGGATTTAGGAAGATATTTAATAGAGAATTTGCTGAACGTGTCCATCAATTTAATGTAAAATATTAAACCCTTAATTATCAATTTGATGGCCCAATTATGGTCTTAATCAAAACCATACATATCTTGACTAGTGCCAACCCTTGATAGGTTTAAGCTCTATAAATCACTCAATACGTAGAATTTGAAGGGTTGCTATAGCTTTTTGGAAAATAAACATTTTGCCTATACAACTATATCTGAAAGAGTAATTCTAGAGCTTATATGATTATCCAAAAAGCACCTTAAAGTTGACATACGAAACTAGCAATTTATGGCAAGCTTGTGTTAGAAGCTTTATTTAACCTAATCCACCACTAAGAAGTTATTATGAACCTAATTAACTTTAGGGGATGATTTAGGTTCTTGCTCCACATCAAACTCCCCATTTTCAAGGGGATTTGTCTTTAAACCTTGTGTTTGAAATCCAAAGATACCAATTGATAATGTACTACACACTTGGAGTTTTAGGAAACTCATTGCGCTAGGAGTACCACCCTTCTTAAACATAAAGGAGTTGTTAAATGCCTTGAAGAATACTCAAATAGGATGAGCAATCCTTCCAATATTTATAAGCTTATTACAAATTTCAATGTACTCATTACAAATCTTCTTAAAAAAGATTTGCTCATAATTCACAAGCTTGGACTTAGGGAGAGGCACATGGCAATCATCAATGGGCAACACACCATGAGAGGCTTCATCCCAAAATTAGCCAATGGAGAATAGAAGCACATTCCCAAGATCATGCAAGGTTAATTGATGCAAGGGATATAGGAGTTTTACTTCCTCACTTGTGTTTGGTTCAACCAAGAGTAAGGCAATTAGAGGCTTGCTCTTAGTAATGGTTCTCTTATCTCATAATTCACTCACGTAGAGGCTTTTCGGACAACCTTCCCTCGGTTTTTATTTGTGAGGTGGGGGTATAGAATAAATTGCTAATGCTTGCCATTGTGTTTGTATGAGTCATGTCCATCATAATTTATATAACAATCAAACAACCATGGTCCACCAAGTAAAGTTTGACAAGAATTCAAAAGAAACATCCCATATTAAACCACATTTCTAAACTTTCTCATTGAGAATGAAAATAAAACTTGTTTAGTGTTTTTTACCTTAATTCCCTAATTGGGATGATAGAGAGCATAAAAATGAGATTGAGAGACAATAGATAACATAACCCTGAAGTTGGGCTTTAGTTTAACTTTTTGCTCTTCAAGATATAAAAGGACCTTATTTTCTTGCTTGACCTCTTCTTATCCCATGGTAGGCTCCTCTTTTTCTTAAACTTGAACTCGAACCTAAACTTGAACCTCCATAGTTTCTTCAAAAGGACAAACTAGTGAAGAATCCATATGAATAGGAGCTTTAAGGGAGCTCTTATCCTTATCCGAACTTTCTTTTTCCCTTTTCTTATCAAAAAACAAAGCAAGCTCATCTATTTATAGGGCCTTGATCTCTTCTTGAGCAAAAATAGGTCCTTCCATCACGAGTTCTTCATTAAAGAGTAGGTCTTACTCAAATCTCACATCTATGTCTGATGTAAGCCAACTTCAAGTCTTGATTCCAGGCTTGCCTTGAAAAACTTTCTCCCTCCTAATGCATCTAACCCAATAAGGCCAGCACCTTGGAGTTTTGAGTAGCCATCATGAAATTCTCTTCTTCTGAATAACATTTTTCCTTTAAGGTGACCCTTAAGGGCTTGAAACCATTTCAAGTAGTGGTCTGGGTCCAAATTACCTTTAAAATATGGTGGTTCTCTCATAACCTCTTTGACTTATGCTACTTGAATTGAGAGCCTCCTTACATAATATTGAAGAGCATATATGGTAATATCTTCCATATCTAGATGAAAGAAGGATGAAAGAAGTAGAGAATGGGTGGAAGAAGGTGGCACAGTTGTGCTTATGGCAGCACGAACAAGAAAATAGAGAGTATGAAAGGTGGCATGGGTATGCTGGGTGGCATGGGGTAGTCATATCAAATTGTAGGTCAAAATTCCAAAGTGTAGGATTTTGGTATGGGGTACTATTGGATAATTTCGAGTGTAAATTAAATGCTGCAAGTATGTGACTATCATCATAATACTTGAGGGTCATCTCCTTAGGGATGAGAATGAGCTTAAGGTCACTAAGCACGAAATTAAACTAGTCTAGCAGCATTCTAAATTAATTAAAACAATAAATAAAACTATAGATTACAAGTATTCACAAGATTTTATCAGCCCCGAATGGCATTAACTTGAGATAAAGCAAACTTAAATGCAACTAATCACACTATCTGAACAAAAGATAGAAAAATAAAGTGATCAAACACTAATCCAATCCTTGTAATATCTAGAAAAGATAAAGCCATATATATTGAAAGTCTTAATCTAATCCTAATAATGGCAAAGATGAGAATAAAGATGAAGCAAAAACTGGAAATAAGGAAGAGAGCATAGAGAGAGTGACCACCAAGAGTAGAGCACTGAATCACATATGGATGGCACAATATCGAAATCTCATCCCAAGAAAAAACACTAAAGAAAAAGCAGCAGTGCAAGATGAACCCATGCGTGTCCTAGCACATAGCTCAACCCAGGAGCAGGGGATGGAGAATTTTGCATGTTCCAGCAAAGAACAGTCGTTAAACATGCTTCACAGATCGTTAAAAATGGAAGAAACGCCATTAACATGACCCATAGTTCCTGGTCACACCAGACAGTAAATTCGAACCCCTTTCGCAAGCAAATTCAAGCATAAAGTGCAAAATCAACATAAATCCAATGAATTCTAACCAGAAATCAAATGGCTCATAGATTAATAACACAAAATTACTACAAATTATGATCTAAACATACAAAATTGTGAGTTTGACATTCAAAATCCCAAAACAAAAACAAAACCTTAAACCACTAGTGACTGAAATTAAAATGAAGAACAACCTAAAATTAAACCTAAAAATGTAAAACGAAGACCTAATTGTTACCTAATTAGGCGCTGCTGTCTCGATTTATATTTGCCCTCACCCATTCTCGATCATTCGATTAAGGGTAGCTGTGCAAGGTGGAGATGACTGGTCTACTGGTGCTGAAGATGGTGCATAAATGGTGTGGTGGATGGGGATGGAGGAGATG
>NCQT01090456.1:1745-12659 GCA_002740465.1 Stenocereus thurberi | reverse complement strand
TGTATAAAGGTTGGTTATTATCAAACTTGTGGAATCCATTGCTAAGGGAAACACGATGTGTCTACCTCTTTGGCTAATTCAACCTAAGTTTCCATCGAAAGATCATTTGCACAAAGCTTAAGTTTGACAATCAAAATCTTTGCTATGCATTTGGATTGCGTTAGTGAGAAATTTTGATGGTTTACTACCCTTGGAAAGATATCTTCAGCTGATTCATACTACAGAACTGTAGAGTGGAAAGTATGATCCAATGGAACCTTAAGAATGGATTCGAGGAGTGGAGAAAATTTTCACTGTAACAGAGGTTCCAGGGGATAAAAGGATAAACATTGAAACATTTTATCTAACTGGTGAAACCGATATTTGGTAGAACATTGTTAAGAATAGACTCTTAGGGTTTGGTTTCACTTGGAGCAGAATTACAAAAGAACTAATTAACTACACCACTCCGCATTGCCCAGTGGGAACTAACAAATGCATGTGGTGCGGTAGCCTAAGGCATCTCATTGCTACTAGTTCCCGAAGATTGAAGGCTGTAGACAAGGGCTCCCACCTCCAAGGCCCGTAACTGTAGGAACGTCGTATGTGTTGAGCAAGAAGGATACTGCCACCTCTGGTGCGGGAGTTACTGGAACTCTCCTTTAATTTTGAAACCATTTTGTGTATTGATTGATTCAGTTGCCACTCATTCATTTATATTCACACGATCTGCTATGCAAATGGACCTTGAGATTAGGGAGGCAAAAACCAATTATGGAATCAAGTTATCTAACGACTCTAGAGTTGAGTGTTCTACCTCTCATAAATATGTATCAATTATAGTTGGCGGGAGAGTATTCCCTAGAGTTTCGATTCATTTTGACTCATTTGACTTTGATATCATTCCAGAAATGAGCTGGTCATGTACTCATGGGGTCAGGATAGATTATGATTACCCTAAGGTTATTTCAAGAAATGAACAATGGAGAGAAATATGTTTCATGGGCAAAAAAATGAAAAATCTTGTCCTTTAAATTATGTTATAAAAACCAATGAGCTCTTATGTCACGGATATATTATATATTAGTGTCATACAAGTAACATTCAACCGAAGGAAGAAAAAGCAGAAGATATCCCTATAGTTTGTGAATTTAGAGATATTTTCCTAAAAAGTTACCAGGACTGCTCCACAAAGAGAAATTGATTTTGAGATTGAATTAATCCCTAATGCTCAACCTATCTCCAAAACCCCATATCATATGGCCCCAATTGAGCTTAAAGAACTGAAGATTCAGTTAGAGGAGTTATTACAGAAGAGATTTATCAGACTATCCAAGTGTGCCACCATGGGGTGCCTAGTTCTATTTGTAAAGTAGACGAATGAAACCTTGTGGTCATGTATTGATTATAGAGAGCTGAACAAGATCACCATCAAAAACAAATACCCATCGCCCAAGTGAATGACTTGTTGATCAACTGCAAGGACTAAGAGAGTCTTCTCCAGGATTGATTTGAGGTCAGGGTACCATCAACTTCGGATTAAACCAGAAGACATATCCAAAATTAAACTAAGGACCATGTTTGGGTCATTATGAATTCACTGTGATGCCTTTTGGCCTAATCAATGGCCCTGCGGCCTTTATGGATCTTATGAATAGAGTTTCATATCCTATTTAGACAAGTTTATGGTGGTGTTTATAAAAGATATCTTAAAATACTCCAAGGATAGAGATGCGTATCCTATTCATTTATGGATAGCATTGTAGACCTTGAGGGAACATCAATTACATGGCAAATACAAGAAGCATGAGTACTGGTTAGAAGCAATGGTATTTTTGGAACATATGGTTCCAAAGGATGAGATTAAGGTTAATTTGCAAAAGGTGAAAGCAGTTACAAAGTGTCGAAGATCCACTAATGCACTGAGACTAGAAACTGTTTGAGTTTAGCAGGGAATTATCAAGTTTAGAAAGGATTTGTCAAATATTATCTTCCCTGACCAATTTGTTGAAGCAAGCTACAAAGTTAGCAAGAAGGTATAATGGTACCTTATCCCTCCCAACAGTTCAAGTCTTATGGGTGGTACCTTACCCATAATCCAGGTGTACTGAGAATTTGAAAACATTACTTATAAGGTGTGCCTGGTGCAATCTATACTGACCATCAGAGTTCAAAGTTTATCTTCACTTAGAAGAAGCTCAATCTACATGAAACATCAGTTGTGGTAGATCCAATGTCAACCAAGAAAGGAAAATGTTGGGCAGACGCCCTGAATAGGAAGGCACAACATACCTTAAACACTGTAGTGAATACTCAACTGAATCTCTTGAGAGAGCTTGAAGACTTTAACATTCAATTAGCCTCACATAGGAAGGCAAATGTTCAATTGCTGGCACTTACCTTAAAGCCCTCCCTAATGGAGGAAATTAGAGTGAATTAGGATAGTGATCCTCAGCTCCAAAGAATAAAGCAAAATCTTGAGAAAGGGATTCAATTTCAATGGACTTTAGAGTGGGATTCTCTCAGATATAGTGTCTGATAGAGATCAGAGGTTTCAAGCCTGTTTTGGCAAGCGCTTTAAAGAGCCTTTGGAACTATATTAAACTTTAGCAGTTCTTATCATCCTGAAATGGATGGGCAAATATCTAAAAATACCAATGGATCAACTCTTCTAGGTTGGAGCCTGCAGTACTTCACAACCTACAACCAACATTTGCATTTGAAGACAGTAGGGAACTCCCAATAGGTGATAACACTAGCAGAGAATCCTGCATTAAACATCAGGACAAACGGATGGCAGAAATTGACAACAAATCATCTTATGGGTCATGAAGATCTTCTCTAGCATTTAATAAGGTGACACATGTCAGAAGATTCCTGAAAATATCCTTTTGAAAGCGATAGAAATGCTATGTTGATAAAAGAAGGAGATTCCTGGACTTTCATGTATATAGCAAAGTTTTTCAGAAAGTTTCATCAATTAAGGGTGTAAGGAGGTTGAACTGCAAACTAAATTGCGGTTAATAACTTTTAGACCATGTCAGTTTATTGAAAGGCCAAATTGCATAGTTTATCTACCGAATCTGCCTATATAACTCAAACACGTACATAACGTGTTCCTTACCTCACAACTCAGGCAGTACATTTCATATCCTGATTATGTTGTCATAATCAAACCCATTGCTCATTGAGGGTCTTGTATTTCACGAGCACCCAACCTAGCTACTAGATCACAAGATCAAGCAGTTAAGCATCAAGCAGATCTTTTTAATCAAATTATTCTGAGCAACTTGTACCTGCTCAGAAGCTACTTGGGAAGTTGAGCAAGAAGTGTAAGCAAAGTACCCATACTTATTTGAGATAACCTTGCATGTGTTGGCAAAGTTTATAAGTTTCGAGGACGAAACTCTTTAAGGGGGGAAGGTCGTAATAGCCCGACCCTAAATTATGTTGATTTATTTAATTAAGTCATGTAATTCATTTTTCACATTTATTTATCTCATTTAATCATCCCATTTGGGAGAATTCATTTGGGGCTCCACTTTGCAATTCGAGTTTCATTTATCGAAANNNATTTTTCAGAGAACTTGATATTAGGCCTCGATAATTATGGATTAAAAGATTAAATTATTTTTCATGACATCACAAAAATTTAATTTCGAGCATTGAAAACAAAAATTAAGTCAATCGCTTACGGTTTTGCTTTCTTTCCAAATTCGAGCTCATTCAAGGCCAATTTCGGCCGAAGGTTGAAGCCCAATAAGTTGTATCACTAACCTAGCTAATTAACCATGGTTTAAGCTCAACCATGGTTACTTTTGAGGGATAAATTTGCAGCCAAGTATTTTGTTTCTTCATTTTCAACCAAGTAAAAAGACAATCACACCAAAATATCAAGACTTTTCTCCCTCTCTTCCTCTTCATTTCTACTGACTGCTGCTGCCATCCATTGCTGCCCCTTACTGCTCCTTTTCTGCCGGAAACCACTACCGAAAACACCACCATCTAGCCACCCCAACACCCCTCCAGCCACCAGCCGTATCCCCCTTTGTTCAAGCATCATTCACACCTCCTTTTTCAAGCATCAAGTGAGTAAACTCCAATCCCTATTATGCTGATTTTTAACTCTTAATCTTGTTATTATTGGTTTTTCTTCTTGATCATGCTATTTTGATAAGATTAAGAGCTATCTTTGAAGTGTTTAAGTGTTGGTTAAGCATAAAAGCATGTGGGAGTTAAGATTGTTCATGATCAATCTAGTTTAAGTTTGAAGTGATAGATTTGGATTATTTTGTATTTGATTTTGCAATTCTTATCATTATAAATGATTATGGTAATGTTGGTATGATGTTGGATGAGTAAAGAGTGATTTTATTAGGGGTTTATGTGAAGAAAAGCTTGCAAATATGTGCTAATCGAGTTGTAAACAGGCCTTAAACAGGGGCCACTTCGGAACTAAACTGGCATTGTATTGCACATTGAAAAATTATGATTTTTGGTGGATTGATAGATCAATGAGTTATCTTTCAATGGGCTTTTGAATTACTTAATTTCAAGCTATGTAGACAAAGTTATGGCCACTTTACTGAAGACTGCGCAGAATACATCGAAACTGAGACCAGTTTTGAACAGTAGACTTTACGACAAAACTGGTATTAATTGGCTCATTAAAAATTTGTTATTTTTGGTGCGTGGATATATCAATGATTCACATGCCTTTTGAATCACCTTAATTCGAATTCTGTGGAAAAAGTTATGGTCGTTTTGCTACGACTGCGCAGATTGAACTGAAATTATATATGTCTATGTTCTACCCTAATTTTTGGGACCTTACTGTGTGAATCATGCTTTGTGTCCTAATAAAAGTCTTAGCGGACATATATGAGCTTTTCATATTGGGGTTTTACATCTTAGTTGGAGGTCGGGAGTGAAAGATATGGGCTTTCTAATGCAGACCATCAAACGGTAACATGAGTGAATATAAAAATCGTGACATTTGAAAGCATTTTCAGAAGTTTCTATATAACTATTGGTATTGCAAGGAAATTACAAAGTGTAGTGAGTACAACAAGTTTGATCATGTATAGAAGCTTACTTGGGTTGGAAAACTGAGTTAAACGAGCATGGAAATGAAATTTGAGAAGTAGGCAGAGTAATGACTCAAATCAGTGTCTATTGGACTCAGTTGAGGTTATTTCAGCTTTTATGAACCTCATAACACCTGTCCTGACATTAAGCCTTCTATTATCCATTTTAGAAGCATTAAACTTTCCATTATCTATTTCGGAAATATCAGAAACCCATATTTCATTTATATCAATTAAAATCTTTTCATTATCACCTCAGTCATTCCAATTTGATCTATTTTATTTCAGTTTGTTGTATTTCAAGTTCAATAACCCTAATTGACTTATTTTTCAAATCATTTTATTGTAACTTATCTTATATTGAATTATTGGAATTGTGGAAGCTCTTTAATTAATCAATTTCCGTTAAAGTTACCAATTTCAGGAGTAAATATTGTTTACTAACTGCATTACATTTTTTAGCAGAATCAGGGCCTAGTCTATCGTTTCCATTGTGCATAAGTATTATCAAGTGAAATATCATTTTAAAGACTTCAGGTACGTCCATTGCCTGTATCCTTAGAAATAAGAGTGTATTTATCAATGTTATCATGTTCTGATAAGTACATCAATGAATCAGTTTATACAGTGATTTATCAATTAATTAGTTACCGCGTAAGTTATCATCTATAGGGCATTCGCCCTTCAGTTACAGGTGCGGCTTCAGGTCAGTCCCCGATCGGCTTGGCACACCTATCCATAGATCGTAATAGTATCAAGGGATTCACTATCAGATAATAACTAGCAATACAGTTTTACAATCATCTCATTCACTGTTTTAACTTAAAATGAATTACAAAGTGGGCCCAATCAGTGTTTCAATGATCATTTAATAATTCAAGAATGCATGTACTAAGCTTCGGCTCACAGTTCGAAATGGTTTTCATGTTTTGTTTTAGGAAAATGCTCAGAGAATCATCTTCATGATGGTAACCCGCGGAAGAGAATAAGTTGAGCAAGGGAATCCGGATGGATCAAAAGTAATGCAGTATATGCATACTTTAAAGCTGTATTTTGAATTCTTCCGTGGATGGAGATGCAGATTACATGGTGAATTGTTTTTACTATAGTGTAAAGACCTTATGTTGGTTAACAATTGATTATATATGGATTGATCAAGTGTGTATGTGTATGATTGAATCTATGCTTAACTGTGTTATATATAGCACTCTTGTTTGAAGCCTTGTCCTTTTGAACGGCGGTAATTCTCCTATTATTGGATTCGTCAGATTATAATTGAGTAATTTATTAAGGAGAATATAAACAGTGAAACATGTTTAATTTGGGGGCGTTACACAGGGTCTACAAAACTAGGGCCCTGGATCGTTTGGATCTAACATGCTTGACAAGTCCTTAGTGGGTTCTACTCTTAATACCTTTTTTTCTAACTTTTTGATGGCTGTCAACCCCTCCTTGTACATTAAACAACAATGTTTAATAAAATTAACTTTAGCATGACTTTGATTATCTTCCTGAATGGAAAGAAGTATAATTGGAAAGAAGCATAACTTGATTGTACACAACTTAGCAAATTACATACCCTATTCATGACTTGATTGTACAAATAATCTTAATAAATCACATACTTTACCATACTTTACCCAGTCCCCAATCACCTAATTAACTTCATCTAATTATCTATTGTCTTAATTGTAGTGGAAAGTTTAATGATTGGAGGTATTACCATCGTCCTGAGTTGACAAGGCTCTAGAAGGCACTACATGACTTTAATAGAAGTACTTTCACATTTGCAAAATCAAATAGAGCTCAAAGAATTCAAATCATAGTGCTAGCCTACTTCACACTATATCTTAACTTTTTCGTACCTAAAATACAAGTTGATTAGGTGTCTCATGTCTCTATGAACATCAGTTTATATATGCTTAATAGAAAGATACATTCAACATGTCCTTTCAGCTTTATCAAGTCTTCACGCCAGCTGACACCACTGTGAGCATCTCACAGCATCAGAGAACAAAGGGCATAGAGTCTTCCTTCTACTTCTTGTGTTCCTTTAGGCTTACTAGGGAGAGGATTGTTCACTAATTCCTTACTGAAAACATAAAGCAAAAAGCTATTTCAGAAAATGAGTCACAAACTCGCATGTTTATTCCCATGCTGTAAAATAAACTCCGTTGAGCGAGCGCATTTTAATTCATTTTTATTTCAAAAATAAGATGGAGAGATAATGTGAGCAAAATTACTTTGCCAGTTATTGATCAGAAGTGAAACCCTTATTGATGCACGTCTGAGGCGAGGTGTACACCTTTCAGGTCGATTGGGGAGCTTGAGCTGAAGCCGCTTGTGTGAACTAAATGGGCACAGGCTCTTATACTTTTAACTGATGGGGTCACTTAACTAGGTGACAAACTATTGTTTCAAACCGATTCATTGCATGAATATTGCATAAAAATTTATATATTTTAAGAAACATGTGAATTTTCGAATAGTACAGGCAACAAACATACCTTGATTTTTTAAAATCTCTCTTCCTCTTATAAAGTATTTGCTTATGGCTTGATAATGACGAAAATGACCTTCTTTCTACTCCAAATATATTTACTTTTATGGTTAGTAGAGTTTCAAATAAGTCTTATTAATTTCAACCTTAGTAAGCAGTACATAGTTTTCCTTCATACTTTCCTTAAGTATCAATGCAACCACCATCATTTACTTAAACACACAAATTAAATTTATTTTCCATTTATATTATTTTCATTATTATTATTGTCATTATTATTATCATCATTTACAGTATTAATGCTATCACTGTTATTACAAGTACAATATGGTTGTCTTCATTATTAATAATAATAATAATAATAATAATAATAACAACAATAACAACAACAACGATAATGATAATAATAATAATAATATCATCATCATCATCATCATCGTCATCACTATTATGGTTATTATTATTATTGTTATTATATCTTTGGGTGTTACGACTGCTAGTCTTCTTCTTCTTCTTCTTCTTCTTCTTCTTCTTCTTCCTCCTCCTCCTCCTCTTCTTCTTCTTCTTCTTCTTATTATTATTATTATTGTTACTATTATTATTATTATTATTACTACTACTACTACTACTACTACTACTACTACTACTACTAGTAGTAGTCCTACTAGTAGTAGTAGTACTACTAGTAGTAGTAGAAGAAGCGGTAGTAGTAGTGTTTTTTATTTCCATTGTTATTATGATTATAGTTAAAAGTAGTAACATTATTAGTTTTAGCGATTTATCCACACAGAGGTTCAGTTAGCCAAGTTATTTGAGGTTTTAAGTTTATTTCAATGTCAAGTTCATGCTCACGAATCCAAATCGAAAAGATGTTCTATGCCTCAAGTGAACCTTGATTTTCTATTGATTTGCTTTGGATTAGAAGAAAATATGCCATTCTCAACTAACTCAAGCATGCATCAATCTTTATCCGTCTTTTGAAATTACATTAACACCACACTAATTTCAATATGCTAACCTTACTCCTTTAGCCAGGCCACAATAATACAAATTCCATTATTACTTTTAGTCACTACTATTATGAAAATTTCACACTAAAACACCCTTAATCTTTCTAAACCGAACTCCCAAAATTCATGTTAAAATAATTGGTTTCAAAATCTGGAAATTAACTTTTTCTCTCCTTCCTCTATCTTCAACTTTTACTCTGCTTCAACCCTCCCATGGCTAACATCCAAGGCGTGCGCGCGCACACACACACACACATAACCTTTAATTTCATTCACAACACAACAAAAATCCTTTAAAGTTGAACACAATCAAATTATATAGATCCTCAATTCACAACCCATTCACAATCCTCATTCCTCCATGGCTACCTACAACCTCCTAACCATCTCCATTCTCAATTTCATCATAATAACTCCAAATTCTCATAGATCGACTTTCTCCCAAGTTAGAAAACATATTTACTAACCAAATTTGGAAGTAAAATGGTTAAATCAAATGGGAGGTTTAGGATTCACCTCACGATACCACGAGAACAAGGCTAAGATGAGTGGGAGATGGGTAGTGGCGGTGTGGCGAGACTCCTACTAGTGACAAGCAACAATGATGGTCAGCAGTGTTGGCACGGTCACTTGGCAGGGCATTGGGTAAGGGCTGGCACTATGGAGAAACAGGGGGGTTGTGCATGACTGTGCAGGTGGGATTAGTGCTTCGTAATGTAAAATTTGGGGGGGTGGTTACTTGGATCAATTTTAATCTAATCTACCCATAAATTTAGATATTTTTTTAATTTTTAGCCTCTTTTTCCCTTCTTTTTTTCCCCTTCCAGTAAAACTTCCTTCTCTTATCTTGTGAATATTGTGATTAATATTTAGGCTACTTATTTGTTTATCTTTTTAGCATCTTCATACTTCATTTAGAGGTAAATTATAAAGCTTTACCCGTGTTGATTAATATGTACTTTTCTATTTGTCTTTATTTGTTGGTTCACATTATTGTTTTGTTTGCATAATATCAGTTGACAAATTATATAAAAGAAAAACATTTTCAATGAAAAACTACAACTATTAATCTCTTTTATAAGGATGCAAAGTTTTATTCATTTATAGATTTTACATGATTTTTATATAGTGCTTGACTAGATCTTATTTTGCAACCATTTTCTCGTCTAAACCTGCAGTCGCATAAATATTCCAAATATTGAATTGAAATTTGGAACTTAACTTTATTAAATTGGAATTAACAACAGTAATTAACTGGGANNNNGTTCGGGTTGTTACAGCATTGCCCACTTAAAATAGGTTTCTTCCTCGAAACTTAAGACTATTACCTTAGGGTAATTATGTTAACTGTTGCTATTAAATTTTACATTCTTAAACTATTCCTGCAAATGGCTTTAGTAAGGTTAATTCTTAAATAACCTGATATCACTTTCGTATTAGAATAATCTCAGGTTTCTGATATGACAATCATAATAGTACTCCCCCATAATCAAATTATTAGTGACATCTTCAAGTTTTGATGTTATCAAACGACTTCAATCTAATATATAACTTTTGAGCTAAGGAAGGAAAATACTAGCAAATATAGATCTTTGTGTCATGTCTTGGACTTTCTCTAGTAACCTTCCCACATAAATTCAAATGCACTATTAATGCAATCTTTCTATCATCCTAAATTGTTAATCATAACCCTACTATAATGGGTTTCAATGCAAATGGGTTTGCTCCAGGCTCCATTGTCAACTAGTTTGGAATAAGAGGAATGGCACGAAAATGATTCAATATTTTCAAGAATGGATAGCAAAGTGGGAACAATTAATAAAGAATGGATTATCATGACCTAGGAAACGTATTTACAATGTTGGAAATAGTAGTGAAATAGAATCATGTAAAGAGATAAGGAAAAATCATTGACATTATTCAAGTCAAATTTCCACGCAATTGCTAGATTGTAGATTGAATCCAGCTAATTATACAAAACTGAGTTATCATGGTGCCTAGAATAAGGCAACAAAATTATTCATTCATATTTGGCAAGGGGTTCTAAGAACTTCCATCCATCAAATAATTTATTCTAATAAACATATAATCAACATGAAT
Organism: Stenocereus thurberi; assembly: GCA_002740465.1. Classification (NCBI taxonomy): domain Eukaryota; kingdom Viridiplantae; phylum Streptophyta; class Magnoliopsida; order Caryophyllales; family Cactaceae; genus Stenocereus; species Stenocereus thurberi. Next base: position 1,983 of record NCQT01090456.1, on the reverse strand, counting down.
CAAGCCTAGCATGTGAAGCATTTAACTAAAACTGACTTTCAAATGATGACTGACTCATACAAGCTTCAAATGAAATATTAATAGTAAATTAGGTAGACTAGAGTTTTCTTTTCTTTTCTTATTTGATCGAGATACCTTCTTAAAATTGATTAGGGAGTCCAAATGGCTATTTATAAGCCTCAAGGAATAAAAGTTATGATAATTCTTGTTTCAAATTAGTCCTTCAGCATAAGACAAA
>NCQT01090455.1:7054-23087 GCA_002740465.1 Stenocereus thurberi | reverse complement strand
ATACTTACAATGATATTTATGAAATAGAGTTGAGACATAATTATCGTTCCCCATTATGCACAAGTGTTATCAAGTCCGAACATGTTTATCAAGTCAGATGACATTTATAGAACAGCTGACTTTTATCAAGTCATATGACATTTTTAAAGACTCAAGGTACGTCCATTCCATGTATCTTTAGAAAGCAAAACATGTTTATCAAGTTATAACTCTTAATGAGTTTGTCGATGAATCAGTTTATACAGTGATTTGCCATTTAACTTGTGACCCCATCGGTTATCATCTATAGGGTGTCAGCCAATCATTTACCCGTGCGGCTTCAGGCCAACTCTTTATCGGATTGGTAGGTGTACACCTATGAATAGATCATATCATTGCAAGGGGTTCACATTCAGATAATAATGAGTAATTCAGTTTCATATTACTTTTATTTTCATTGTTATTACGAACTAAATGAACTGCAAAAGAGGGTACCCATCGACAGTGTTTCTATGCTCATTTTATAGTACAGGAATACATGTACTGAGCTTTTGATCACATTTTCGAATTGTTTTCATGTTTTCCATTTTAAGTGATGAAGTATCATATGTTTCTTCGTTTAGCAAGCCCTTTTCCAAAGTCATCACATGCTCAAAGTTGATTCAACATAGCATGAATGTTCGAATCAACCTCAGGGTCAAGTTGGGTCTATATTCAATATACTTGTGTAGTGTGGACTACGAGTTAGCACATAGTATGATTAAATCGATTGTATTGAAGTTGAACTATTATGGACTTTGGTTTTGGAGTGTTTTAGTTTAATAGGTATTGTGATTGTGAGTAGCAAGATTAAATGGTTTCAGTGAGCCTTGTCCTTACTAGGACGGCGGTAGCGCCTTCTATCATTAGGTTTTCCGCTGTAATTTTTCATAAATCATATTATTAGCATTTTGGGGACATTACATGTGGTTTCAAGAGAAGGGATTAAGGTTGATTTGCAAAAGGTGAAAACAATTACCTAGTGCCCAAGGCCCACCAACGTTGTATAGACCAAAAACATTTTGGGTTTAGTTTAGTGTTATCGAGTTTTGGGAAGGATTTTTCAAATATGACATCTTTCTTGACAAATTTGGTGAAGGAAGCTACTAATTTAGCAAGAAGATAAAGTGGTAGCTTATACTCCCAATAGTTCAAGCCTTATGAGCGAAATCACCCTACCCATGACCCAGGACTAGCGGTTATGGTTTTGACATTGGAAATTTGAAAACATTACTTGGATGTAGTTCCTCATGAGATCTATAGTGATCATCAAAGTTTGAAGTACATTTTCATTTAAAAGAAGCTTAGTTTGAGATAAAGCTATTGACTAGAATTGCTTAAAGATTACAACTTGCAGATCTAATATCACCCTAGGAAGGCAAATACTGTGGCAGATGCCCTAAACTGGAAAGGCACAACATAACCTGAACACCGTAGGGATTGCTCAATTGAACCTCTTAGGAGGGCTTGAGAACTTGGGTATTCAATTTTTTATTATCACATGGGCAAACAACTAAAAATATTAATAGATCCAACTCTTTTATGTTTGAGCCTGTAGCACTTCACGGTCTAGGACCAACATTTGTATTTGAAGAAAGCATGGAATTCCCAATGATCGATGTTGTGAAAGTACTAGTAGAGAAGTTTACATGAAACATCTGGGTAAAATAACGCAGGCATTGATGACAAAATCATCTTTTAGGTCATGAAGATCTTCTTCAATGCTCAATGAGGTGACAAACATCAAAAGACTCTTGAAAACAGACTATTGGAACCGATAGAAAAGGTATACTAATAAAAGGAGCAGATCCATGGAGTTTCAGGTAGATGATAAGGTTTATTAGAAAGTTTCACCAATTAAGGGTATAAGGAGGTTTGAACTATAAGCTGAATTGACCCCAAGATCTATTAGACCATATAGGTTTATTGAAAGATTGAATCCTACAGCTTGTCGGCTAGATCTGCGCATATAACTTGAACACTGCATAACGTGCTCCTTACTCATAACTCAGGAAGTATATTTCAGATCCTGATCACGCTATCATAACCAAACCTATTACGTCACTGAGGGTCTAGTGTTTGAAGAGCACCCAGTCTAGCTACTAGATCATAGGATTAAGCAACTATGCATTAAGTAGATACCTTTAACAAAGTACTTTAGGCAAATCATACCTCCTTAGAAGCCACTTGGGAAACTGAGGAAGAAATGAAAGCAAAGTACCGACACCTATTTGAGATAACCTTGCATGTTAGTTGATGAAAGCTACACACAAATTTTGGCACCGTTACGGGAGAGAGATTTTTTTGCTTTTATCTCTCAATTTTACTAAAATTGATTGATTTGTTCTAACATTTAGATTTTGTTTTTTTAGCTTGTTAGTTGATGAAAGCTACACAGTAGGAAAGTAGGACCAAACAAGGAAGAGCTACCACTAGAAGACCAAATAGTAAGAGATACTGAAAGTGAAAATTCGGTAAGTCTTTTTGTTAGTTCAAAACCTTCTATCTATAAAACGGCTAATAATGCTACTTTGCATGAGCTTGCTTCCCCAACTTGGTTGTACCCTTATCAATCACATATCCCTCCTTGGACAGACCTTTGAAACTGAATTTTGTATTTTTAAACTTATTACCTAAATTTCAAGGATTGCCTAATGAGGACTCATATAGATTTGTTAATGAATTCATTATTACTTGCCCTACCATGCAACCTGAGAGGTAGAGGACCAAATTAGACTAAGGGCTTTTTTTTTTGCACTTTAGGATAGGGCTAAAGATTGGTTATATTATCTTTCCCATGTATCATTTACTTCTTGGACTCAAGTTCACAAAGCTTTTTTGGAAAAGTCCTTTCCTGCATCTAGGATAGGGTCGATTAGAAAAGAGATTTGTGGAATAAAACAAGTGAATGGGGAGTCTTTCTATGAATATTGCGAACGCTTTAGTAAGCTGTGTGCTAGTTGCCTTCAGCACCAAATCACTAATCAATTATTAATCTAATATTTTTATGAAGGAATTTTACCATTTGACAGGAGTATAGTAGGTGATGCAAGTAGGGGGCGTTACTGAACAAAACTCCAACTGCAGCTAAGGAGTTGACTAACAACATGGCCTAAAACACCCAACAATTTGGGACTAGAGAATACCAACTTAGGAGATTTAATGAAATTTCACATGGATCATCTGTCGAGACTCAGTTGTCTCAAATTACTAATTGGTTGAATAAGTTAGTTACTAGTGGGGTTTAAACTGTTGTTACTTGTAATATTTGCTACTTAGATGGTCGTGTTTCTGATGGTTGTCCTAATTTGCAAGGGGGAATGTGAATGCTATGGTTTCCCAATCAGGGCCAATGAAGATATGACCCCTATTTCAATACCTATCATGAGGGATGAAGGGACCATCCTAACCTTAGGTATTGACTTAGACCTAATCCCCCTGGCTTTAACCAACCATCGAACCAACCCTCTGCTCAAGATAAGACTGACTTCCTTCTAGAACAGATAATGAAAAAGATGGATGAGTAGAAGAAGAAAACATAGCTTAAGCTGTAAAATTTAAATATGACTATGAAGCAGATGCAATAAAGACAAACCGCTTCTGATACCTTGGTTAGCAATCTATAGGCTCAAGTACAACAAAGGATGCCATCTCAACCTTATTCGAACCCTATGGATAGTGTTAATGCCATAACACTTAAGAGTGGAAAAGAGTTAAAAGAGTCTGAATGGTGTAAAGGGATAGAGTCTGAAATAGAAATTGAGGCTAAGGAACATAAAAATAACCAAAAGGAGTGTACCGTTGTATCTAAACATGAACCATCAAAACTAGTTCCGCCTTTTCCTAGTAGATTGAGGAATTAGAATTCTAAGGTAGAAGAGGCTAACTAGGATATTCTAGATATATTTAGAAAGATTGAGCTTAACATTCCTCTTCTGGATGCACTTAAGCAGGTACCTTGCTATGCTAAGTTCCTGAAGGAATTATGCACTTCAAAGCATAAGATGAAAAGAAATAAAAAGGTAAGTAGGGGGGAAAATGTTGCTACTATTCTCCAAAAAAAGCTCCCTACTAAATACAAGGATCTAGGTATGTTCTCAATTTCCTGTAAAATAGGGAACATGAAATTTGATAAAGCTATGCTTGACTTAGGTTCTTCCATTCATGTGATGTCCAGATCTCTTTTTGAACAACTAAAAGTAGGAGAGCCCAAAAGATCTGGTTTGGTAATTCACTTAATTGATAGAAGTTGTCCACACCCTAATGGTGTAATAGAAGATGTCTTAGTTCAAGTAGACAAACTGGTATTTCCTGCTGATTTCTTTATCTTGGACATGGGTGATGCTTCTAATGATGTTCCTATATTGTTAGGTAGATCGTTCTTAAAAATAGCTTGAACAAAAATAGATGTGCACACTGGAACTTTGTCCATGGAATTTAATGGAGATGTAATTGAATTTGATATATTTTGATGCTATGAAATTTCCATGTGGTGAGAATCATACATGTGCACCTGATGTCATTGATGAATTGTCCCAAGATGTGCATGAATTTTCATATAAAGATGAGCTAGAAACTATGCTGACCGTGAGTTTAGATGTATCTGAACATATGCCATATGTTTTGTATGATGATTTGGTGACTATGATAGAGTCTTTCTGTCTAGTGAGTTCAATTAAGGAGTTTAAGGAAATTTGTTGGACTACTGAACATGATAAATTGCTACCCTCACTTACCTTAACCCCTAAGGTAGATCTTAAACCTTTGCCTGAGAATTTAAAATATGTGTATTTAGGGGATGATGAGACATTGCCTGTGATTATCTCCAGAGCACTTGAGCCTAAGTAAGAAGAAAAATTGGTTAGAGTGCTTACAGAACACAGGAAGCATTTGGATGGACTTTAGCAGACCTTAAAGGAGTTAGCCCTACACTTTGTACTCATATAATCACTTTGGAGTCAGAGGCTTGGCCTAGGAGAGACCTCTCAATGGAGACTTAACTCACCCATGATGGAGGTTGTGCAGAAAGAGATCCTTAAGTGGTTAGATGCTAGTGTGATTTATCCTATAGCTGATTCTGATTGGGTGAGCCCTATACATGTGGTACCAAAGAAAGGGGGGACAACCATAGTTTAGAACAAAGAGGGGGAGTTNGCTCCTACTCGAGTCTAGAGTGACTGGAGAGTCTGTATAGATTGTAGGAAACTCAATAAGGCTACCAAGAAAGGCTACTTTCCTTTACCTTTCATGGACCAAATGTTAGAGAGGCTAGCTGGTAGGTCTCATTATTGTTTTCTAGATGAGTATTCAGGGCATATCCAGGTCCTAATAGCCCCTGAGGATCAAGAAAAGACCACCTTCACTTGCCCATTTGGGACTGATGCTTTTAAGAGGATGCCGTTATGGTTTATGTAATGCACCGGCCACATTTTAAAGATGCATGACGAGCATTTTTCTAACCTTATCATCACAAATATGGAGGTTTTTATGGATGATTTTATTATTCATGGTGATTCTTTTGATGAGTGCTTGCATAATCTCACTTTAGTGCTTAGGCGATGGATTGAAACCGATTTGGCTTTGAATTTTAAAAAGTGTCATTTCATGGTTGGGCATGGTGTAGTCTTAGGACATGTTGTTTCGGCTAAGGGACTAGAGGTAGATAAAGCAAAAGTTGAAATTATTCAGTGTTTGCCTTACCCCTAAACTATTAGAGAAATCATATCCTTTTTAGGACATGTTGGATTTTATCGTAGATTTATCAAAAAATTTTCTAAAATTGATGCTCCTTTGTGTGATATGCTTGGTAAGGATGCTTGTTTTGATTTTATGAATATTGTATGAAAGAATTGGATGAATTGATAATGAAACTGACCACCACTCTTATAGTGCAACCCCCAAACTTGGCCCCACCCTTTAAGTTGATGTTCGATGCTAGTGATAAAGATGTAGGGGCAGTTTTAAGTCAAAGAGTAGGAAGAGTATCCCATGTAATATGCTATACTTCTCAAACTCTTGACGGTACACAGAGCAATTACACCACCACTGAGAAAGAAATTTATGTTGTTATGTTTGCTCTTGAGAAATTTCGTTCTTATTTGTTAGTGTGAAAGTTATTGTCTTTTCTGATCGTACCACTTTTAAGGCTTTGTTATAAAAGAATGACTCTAAATATAGGTTGATTAGATGGGTTTTATCACTCAAAGAGTTTGACATTGAGATAGTAGAGAAGCCTGGAGCATAGAATTTAGTAGTTGATCATTTGAGTAGGCTAGATAATGGGCAAAAAGGAAACTCACTTAGTGACTAGTTCCCAGATGAAACTTTATATGCTACGACTACTGGTGTCTCCCTTGGTATGCAAACATAATCAATTACCTAGTGACAAAGGAATTCCCTACGAACTCGCCTAGAGCAGAGAGAGAGAGAATTAGAGCCCTAGTTGTGGAAATTTTGTAGTGATCAGATTATTAGACAATGTGTAGATGACAATGAAATTCATTCTATTCTTACTTTCTGTCATTCTTCTGAGAATGGGGGACACTTTGGTCCTAAGAGAACAGCTCACAGAGTCTTAGAGTGTGGTCTTTACTGGTCTTCTATCTTTAAAGATGCTTATGAATTTTGCAGGCAATGTGAACCTTGTTAGAGAGCAAGTAATCGATCTTGGAGAAAATCAAATACCCTTACATAGCATTTATGTTTATGAAATTTTTGATGTGTGGGGTATTGATTTCATGGGACCCTTTCCCCCTTCATGTGGTTATACTTATGTTCTCTTGTTTGTGGATTACGTTTCTAAATGGGTTGGAGCTGTGGCTACTAGAACTGATGATGCTAAGACTATGGTTAAAATTGTCAAATCTCATATTCTACATAGATATGGATTACCTAAAGTGTTCATTAGTGATAGGGGGGTACATTTCTAAAAAAAAAACATTAGGCGTTCTGTTAGCTAAATATCATGTCACTCATAAAGAGTCTACTAGTCATCACCCCCAAACAAATGGCCAAGCTGTATTTCAAATAGGGAGATTAAAAGTATTTTAGAGAAAGTGGTCAATGCTGATAGAAAAGATTGGAGCCTTTGGTTAAACAAAGTTCTTTAGGCTTACTGGATTGCATAGAAGACGCCTATATGCATGTCACCTTATCGATTAGTTTTTGGGCTGTTAAGCAGTACAACCTAGCTTGTAACTTGGCAGGTAAGGAAAGAAAATTATAGTTGTAGGAATTAGAGGAATTGGGATTAGAGGCCTATGACAATTCTGTGATCTATAAGGGTAAGGTCAATGCATTTTGTGATGCTAAGTTGTCTAGGAAAGAATTTCAAGTGGGTGAAAAAGTTCTGCAATTCAATTCTAAATTGAGACTCTTCCTCGGCAATGTTAAATCTAGATGGCTAGGACCTTTTGTAGTAACTAGTGTCTATCCTCATGGTGCTGTTGAGATACAAAGTTTTTCCACTAACAAAGTTTTTAAAGTGAATGGACGTAGGTTGAAACATTTCAGAGATGGAGACTTTGTGAATGTCATTGAAGAAATCATTCTAGAGGATCCATGAGCTTCATGACGTCAAGCCAATGACTGTAAATAAAGGTTTTAGGAGGCAACCTAACATTTTTCAGTGAAGTTCTTAATTCCCTTTTATTACCCTCTTTTCTTTTATTAATTTGCATACATTAGGGACAATCCATAAACCAAGTGTGCAGGTGCAACCTACATCTAATTTAGGCTGTCTTGCATTTTATTTTTACCTATTTTATTTATACACAAAAAAAGGTCATTTTTGAGTCCTTCTTATAAAAGATACATAAGTGTGAGTCTTTCTAGATTACTTATTGCTCTTATTTTTTTTAAAATTTGTTTTCAATTTGTAACGTCCCTAAATGTACATAAATCATTGTTTGTGTTCCTTTCATTAGTTTCCCCAATTAGAAATAATAACCCAAATGATCAGGCATTACTGCCATGCAACAAGGACAAGGTTTTGCTTGTACATGATAAACTTAGCCATAATAATCAATGCTTACCATCAAAGGGCATTCACACCATCAAAACCAATCAGACTATTTAGATAAATTTAGAAACTGTTCTAACATCAAAACCATTCAACCATCTCAAGGATTACACCAAAATATAGAATTCTGATAAAATATATAGTTTCAACACCAAAACATATCACAATATGGTGTTATAAACATCTCAACGCTAATACACCATCATTCCATATAGACTTTCTGGCTCACTTATCATCTTTAGCTGCCTGCCCGCCTGAAGGCGATTCACTGAAGACTTTCGTAAAACAAAACATGAAAACATTTCAAATTGTGAGTCGAAGCTCCGTTCATGCATTTCTGTATTGTTAAACATTCATGGAAAAACTGGTTGGGCCCGTATTGCAATACATTTTTAATTAAAAATAGGGAATGAGATAAATATGAAACTACATTGTCAATTATTATTTGATGGTGAACCCCTGATGACTGTTACGATCTGAAGATAGGTGTACACCTACCAAGCCGGTCGAGGGACCTGACCTGAAGTCACAAGAGTAATTGAAGGGCAATGCCCTGTGACTAATAACTGATGAGGTCATTAATTATGTGGTAAATCACTGATTAAACTGATCCATTGATGTACTCACCAAAAATTATAAATTTTGATAAATACGTGTTGATTTCTAAAGATATAGGTAATGAACGTGCCTGAAATCTTTAAATGTAAGCTGACTAAATAATGTTATACACAAAAGTGGAAGGAATGATAGATTAGGCCTTGATTATCCTCAAAATGGCATTTTAGAAATACATAACTAGCAATTATTTTTATCATCATAGTTAATAATTTAGTGAAAGAAAAGTAAGAGCATAACAGGGGCATAGAAAGAATGACTCATAACTTAGTCATCTAACCTTTGATTGAGACTCAAAACCACAATATAGAAAGCTTAGGAAGTCCCAAAAATCTTTTATTTAGAGCACCAAGCTTGATTCCCATAATAGAGTTCCTAAAATGAGGCTAGAACACAAGCATGTCAATTTTGGTCCATTCTATACAGTTTTGGTAAAACGACCATAACATTTTCTACATACCTCGGATTAGGGCGATTCAAAATGAATTTGAAAGCTAACATACTGAAATATCTACCCACCAAAAAGCATAATGTTCCAATGGGCTAATCATTACCAGTTTAACCCCGAAATCTATCCTGTTTTCCTAAAATTTCCAGCCGTCAATGTTTTAGCTTTTCCCTCTCTTTTCACACAAATCCTCAACTAAACCATTACTTAAAAGCATGTGAACAGGCTTTGGTCCATCCCAACATCATACAAATCATCACAGTTATGTTGACTTTATAATCATATCCAATAAAGATAATTTTTCGATCAAATACACGTATAAACCAAGCTTAATGCTAGCTTAATCCAAACCATACATTACTTGACAAAACCCTTGTTCATGGCCAAGTTGGACTCACTCTAACTCATTTCAAATCACCAAAAACATCATCATAGACACCAATAGATGAGAAGATGATCAAATCAAAGCTAAAACAATCAAAATCCAGCACTTTAACATTAAGCTTGCATGACTAAGGATTAACCCTAACCCTAGCATGATCCAACCTCAACTTCACCATGATCAACACCAAAATAACTCTTATTTCTTATCAAAACATCATGATCAAGGATCACAAGCATCAAAACAAGAATCAAAACTAAAGTAAAAAGCAAAACCAACAAGATCAAGTTCAGAATTACTCACTTTGCTTGAAGATCAGTGGAGATGGAGGTGATGTGTAGTGGTTTTTATGATGGAGGATGGTGGCTAGTGGCACTAGGATGTTGGGGGGTCGGAGGTCACAAGGGATGGACAAAAACGCGCAGGAAAACACAACACAGTTGTAGGGGGGTGCTGGTCGTGTAGGAGAGAGAAAGGAGAGAGAGAAAATGTGTTTTGGGTTGAGTTGTGTTTTTGACTAATCAACTCATCTTGGCTGAGTTTTTGACTAGAAAAGTAACTTTTTGGGCTAACCATAGTTAAGATTAATCATGATAATTAGTTAGGTTAATAAACAAACTTGTTGGGCTCTAGATCGGCCGAAACAAGTTGGGTTGAGGAATAAAACGCTTCGTAACGATAATGTTTTTGCGGAACTCAAAATTAAATTTTTGTAATGTTACGGAAAACAAAATAAATTACTTAAATTAATGTTGTTAAGGCCTACTATCAATTCTTCCAAAGTTTTCGGTAATCAATTAAATAAACAAATAAAAATTCGAATTGTTAAATGAGGGCCCAAATAAAATTTTCCTGGCCATGGTGAATAAATGCGATAAATAAATATGAGAAAAATAAATAATCTCGGGTTGGGCTGTTACAGCCTTCCTCCCTTAAAGAGTTTCGCTCTCGAAACTTATGACTTTACCATGTAATGCAAGATTACCTCAAATAATGTTGGATATTTGTTTTTCATTTCCTCTTCACTCTCCCAGGTTGCTTCTGGGGAGGTATGATTTGGCCAAAGCACTTTGAGTAGAGGTATCTGCTTGTTGCGCAACTGCTTAATTTTATAATCTAGTATTTAGATTGGTTACTCTTCATATACTAAATCTGTAGTGATTTCNATAGGTTCAGATACAGTGGTGTGGTTTGGATCTGGGGTATACTTTTTAAGCTAAGAGATGTGAAACACATTATGCATGTGTTCTAGCTCTATAGGCAGATCCAGTCGATATGTTATGGGATTTAACTATTCAATGATTTCATAAGATCTAATATATTTTGGACTTAATGTGCCTTGTACCTCAAACCTCTTGATGCACTCGGTTGGTTACTTTCAGAAAAACTTTATTGCCTACTTGAAACTCCAAAGGCCTTTTTCTCTTGTCCACATAACTCTTTTGCTGACTCTGAGAAACCCTAATGTGTTCCCGAAACCTTCTCATTGTTTCCACAGTTGCCTGGATCATTTCAGAGCCTATAATCAATGCCTTATCCAATCACTCCAACACAGTGGGGTTCTACACTTTCTTCCATATAAAGCCTCAAATGGTGGACTGGTAGCTATTGTTATAAGAAAACTCCACCAAAGGTAAATCGTCTTCGCACTTCCCTTGGAACTCCAATACACAAGCTCTTAACATGTCATCTAAAATTTGATTCACTCTTTCAGTTTACCCATCTGTCTCGGGGTGATAAGAGCTGCTAAAGTTCAATTTGGTCCCAAAGGCCTTTTGAAGTGATTGCCAAAAACAGGCTTAGAATCTTTGATCCTTATCTGATACTATATCTAAGGGGATTTTGTGTAGTCAGACTATCTCATTAACATACAATTGGGCTTCTTTTTCAACTCCCCAGGTATCTTGGATTGGCAGAAAATGGACCGAGTTGGTAAGCTGATCAACTACAACCCAGATAGCATTCTTCTTCGAGTTAGAAAGTGGTAAGCCCATAACAAAGCCCATTGAGATCGAATCCTACTTCCAAGTGAGAATTTCTAACGGTCGCAATTCACCCACGGGACGCTGGTGCTCAGCTTTAACTTTCTGGCAGGTTAGACACTTGTCTATATATTTTGCAACCTCCTTTTCATATTTTTCCACCAGAAGTATTGCCTTAAATCTCTGTACATCTTAGTGCCACCTGGATGCACCAAGTAGCGAGTATTATGAGCCTCCTTTAGGATATGTTTCCTTAATCCTTCACTTCGAGGTACATATAGGCAATTCTGCTTTATTCTTTGGAGTTCAGGATCACTTTCTTGGTTCATTTGAATTTCCTTCACTACGGAAGGTTGTAAAGTAAGTGCTGATAATTGAACATGTGTTTGCCCAAGGGACATTAGTTGAATTCCCAAGTCCTCAAGCTCTTTCAAGAGACTCAACTGAGTAATCACCATAGTATTTGAGCTATGTTGCGCTTTTCTACTCGGGGCATCTACAATAACATTTGCTTTTCCTAGATGATATTGAATATGCAAATCATAATCCTTAAGCAACTCAAGCCAACGCCATCGCCTCAAGTTGAGCTCCTTCTAGGTGAAGATATACTTCAAACTTTGATGGTCAGTATAAATCTTGCATGATACTCCATATAAGTAGTGTCCCCAAATTTTCAGTGCAAAGACCACGGTGGCTAACTCCAAATCATGGGTAGGATAGTTTTTCTCTTCAAGCTTGAGCTGTGGGGAGGCATGAGCTACTACCTTATTTTCCTACATTAGAACACACACCAAATGATTCTTTGAAGCATCACTATAGATGGTATACTCCTTATCTTTCACTGGTAGCATTAGGATTGGGGCGGTAGTTTATCGTTCTCTTAACTCCTGAAAGGCCCTCTCACACTTCTTTGTCCACGTAAATTTATTTGCTTTCTTCAACAAATTGGTCAGCGGTGAAGCTATTTTCGAAAAGCCTTTAACGAACCTTTAATAATAGCCTGTTAAACCCAAAAAGTTTCTAATCTAAGTGATATTAGTAGGCCTTAACCATTCTGTGATTGCCTTCACCTTTTGGGGGCCAAATTTGATTCCTTCTTTTGTAACCACATGACCCAAAAACATCACTTCTTCCAAAATAATTCACACTTCTTTAATTTGCTATAAAGTTAATGCTCTCTCAGGGTTTGTAATGCTATCCTCAAATGATTAGCACGTTTATCTCTATCCTTAGAATTGATAAGAGTGTCATATGTGAACACTACCACAAATTTGTCTAGGTAGGGTCTAAAGACTCTATTCATAAGACCTATGAAGGCTACAGGAGCATTGATGACGCTAAATGGCATCACTGTAAACTCATAGTGACCATACCTAGCCCAAAACGCAGCCTTGGAAATGTCTTCAAGTTTAATCCTAGGTTGGTGGTACCTTGACCTCAAATCAATCTTAGTGAAGACTCCTGCTCCTTGTAATTGATCAAATAAGTCATCTATTCATGGCAAAGGATATTTGTTTTTGATCGTGATCTTATTTAACTCCCTGTAGTCAATACACAGCCTTAAAGTTTCATCCTTTTTCTTTACGAACGACACCGAGACACCCCATGGGGACACATGTGGCCTAATAAAACCCTTCTACAATAGCTCGTCTAATTGAAGCTTTAGCTCCTTAAGCTCAATTGGGACCATACGATATGGGGCTTTGGAAATAGGTTGGGCATCAAGGATTAATTCAATTCCAAAATCAATTTCCCTCTGTGGGGGTAATCCTGGTAACTCTTCAAGGAAAACATCCTCAAATTCACAGACTAGAGGAATATTTTCAGCTTTCTGTTCCTTTAATTCGGTGTCAATAGCATAACACCAATATCCGATACAACCTTGACGTAATAGCTTGCTTTCATAGCAGAAATTAAGGAACAAGATTCTTCCTCTCTCTGCCCATAGAAACACACTTTCCTCCCTTTTCATCCTTTAAAATAACCTTAAGATCTTCGCAGTCAATCTTAGCTCCATAGGTGTGCAATCAATTCATTCCCAAAATGATGTTAAAATCAGACAAATCAAACTGAATCAAACCTAGAGGGAAGGTGGTTCCTCTAATGGTAATGGGGACAAGTTTATGAGAGATAGGGCATTCAATCATACAATCATTAGGTAGATTAATTCTATAATTGGTTTCCGTCCTCCTATCCTCCAGGTTCAATTGCATGGCAGATCAGGTGGATATAAACAAAATGAGTAGCATGCGAATCAAATAATACACAAAATGACTTTGAATTTAAAAAGAGAGTTCTAATGACTATCGTACTAGAGGTGGCAGCTTCCTTCTTGCTCATTATATACGCTCATCCTACTACTCCAGGCCTTGGTGGTGGGACCAAGGGTTTTGCTGCCCCTTTATCTATAGCCTTTAACCTTTGGGGACATGCAGCAATAAGGTGTTCAGGGCTCCTACACTACATGCACTTATTAGTTTGTACTCGGCATTCAGGGGTGGTGTGATTAGTTTTTTCGCATTTCGCACAGGGTGCTGTCGAGCCTACAGGACAGCTCTTGGGAAGAACAGGAGAAGGTTTATTCTGGTTCACACTCTTATTTAGAGTTCCTTGCTCAAACCCCTTTATCTTTGGTTGATTGGATTCAGTGTTCGCAACTCTGTCTTTACTCGCTCCACTTTAACGCTCGCTCATATAGTTCTTGGTAAGTCAAAATTGGGTGTCTAGCTAACTGATTCCGAATATAGAAGGCCAAACCCTTTTCAAACCTTCTCATCTTCAACCTTTCAGATGATACAAACTCAGGAACAAACCTGGATAATTCTGTAAACTTACTGGTGTACTGCATTGTAGCCATGGTGCCACTTATCTTCAGCTCCATAAACTCTTTCTCTTTTTGCCTTTGGACTAGAACTGGGTAAAATTTTACCCTTAACTCAGTAGGAATTTACTCTAGATGAATTCAGGCCCTACAAGCTTATCCTTATCAGTAATTCAACAAATATCAGCTTCACCAGTCAAATAATACATCCCAGTGTTTACTTTCTTTTCTTCTGGCACTTCTACTACTGTAAAGATTTTCTCCATTCCCTTGCCCATTCCTCCAATACTGCTAGATCATAAGTTCCATCATACACTTTAGGGTTGCCTCATGCTACCCTATCTGCTAGTTTATTCCCTTTATAGGGGGTTTTAGTAGGTACTTGGGGAATCCGCTTCATCAGTTCAGCTACTAAGGTTGGCTAGTAGTTCGTGTCCCCAATGTTATCAGCTAACTCAGAACGAATTGATGGCATTTGGCCAAAATTTGGTGGCACATGATGGGAGGCTAGATCACCCGAACCCTGGCCATGATCCGAGATTTCCTCTATATGAGCCTCTGCATTGCTGTGCATTGATTCGGACATTCTGATCGAAACAATTCAATCACTGGAATACCCAAACATATAAGATAAGCATGCCCAACAAATACATTTAATATAACTCAAAGATTATGTAAAACAAACCCAAAGTTTCATTATATCATTTCATAACTGCTTATTTACATGCATAAATGCCTATTTATATACATGATCAGCAAAACATATCACATCTAACTGACAAGGCAAAGTTAGTTTTGACTCCTACTTTAACCCCAAACACTAACTAGCCCTAAGACACTAGATCCATCACATGACCAAAAAGAGATATGGACCATGTCATCACGTTAATAGAGGATTGGACTAACTATATACAATGTCATATGCTACACAAAATACAGCTATCCAATCCGACCATACCATATATACATACAAGGCTCAAAATGTACCCCCTTCAGGTGCAATCCTAAAATAACCTAATGATCCCTAGACGGATCATAATCTGGGTTGGACTCATTATCAGGCTCTTCGCCTAAATCGAAGCTGCTAATCGATGCCTCTGACTCAGCATCACCAACCTCCTGCTCAACCTATTGCTCCACTGTCATCTCGTTAATCTCTTAATCCCACTGTTGCTCCACCACCGCCTCATTAGTGTCCTGATCCTCCTCAGGATCATCCTCCTCCTTCGAATAGGCCTCATCCTCAGAACTAACCACCACTATCTCTGGTGTATCCGGGAGGTCTATCACCACATCAGCCTCCCCAGGACTGTCAGGCATTAGTGCGGTACCTACTGCGGGCGGGGAGGGTAGTCCTTGTGCTAGTGCTGGGGCAGCAGGGGGCAGATGTGCCTGATGTAACAGAAAGACATGCTAAAGAGTCTCCATGGTAATCCCCCTCTGCTCGAACTCCTCCCCCAACAACAATTCTGTAGTGATAGTCGTCTAAGGCCCCTGGGCCTGAAACCTAGGCCCGTCCAATCCTGGGTTCCCTACTGTCATAAAATAATGATAACGGAACTTAAACTCCACCCACGGATCAACTGTGGGTAAGGACTAGAGTAGTCTATGTGCATGGACCGTAATTCAGGAAAACTCAGAGAAAGGGTCTTGTGCATGAGTCTCAATACCAGTATGCAGCAGCATGATGTGAGCAGCCATAGATACACCCGACATCATGTTAATGCCATAAGGGTCCATCTAACAA
>NCQT01090452.1:369-11154 GCA_002740465.1 Stenocereus thurberi | reverse complement strand
TGAAGATTATGCTGAAAATGGTTTTGATGATTTTCTGATGAATGCTTTGCCATGAGAACTTCACTCTGATGATGGCTGATGATGAGGGTTTCAATGGTGGTGAGTAGGGTGGTGTGAGGATGATGTTGGGTTTTAGGCGCTATGATGATGTAGAGAAGATGACAATGAAGCTTTGATGATGGTTTCAACGATGGTGATTACGATCAAATGGTGATGAAGGTGATGAATTGATGAAGAGCAGAGGGAGGGATGATGTAGAGAAGATGTTTTTTTGCTGATGGTGAAGATGCCCTTTTATAATGGGCTGCGTGATAGGAATAATGAAGGTGGTGATGATGTCTCTGTGGTGTGGCATGAGTTCAGGAGAAGAAGATGGAGAGAATGCAGGGGAAGAGGAGAGAGAAGGTTGAGATAAAAAAAAAAGAGGAGGTTGGTTCACAGGCTATGGGTGAGGTTTTAACAAATTTTTTTTTTCTTTTGTGTTTTGCTGATGGGGAAAAAGCTGGGCTGAGGGTATTGGGGTACTAATAAACTCCTCAATTATGGCCCAATTCTTCATTTTCAACAATACTTCATCTTCTTTCTGCAATTTGTTCGAGTTATTTATTGCCTTGGAATGAAGCGTTCTTAATAATTCTTCCCTTATCCATTTAACCTGAAAAATAAGGAAGAAAGAATATAGTAAATAGCACATTAATATCAAATAAAAATTAGCCCAATATTAATATTTTAGCCCATAAGTAAAGTTATAACTTAAATTAGGTCGAATATCCCATACTTTTCTTTTTTATCATTATTTGTCCCTAAATATGCAAATGCAACTAAATATACAACTATATGCTACAAATAATAAGAATAACTAAGTAAATAAGGATAGATTAAATATGAAAATAAAGCTCTAACAAGAACATGTTTCTTCTTCTAGTAGAGTCCTTATGGATATTTTGGAATTTCACATATAAGGTAGATCATGCTTGGTCTGCTATCTTCTGCCTATCTAATAGTACAAAGATTTAGCGTTTTAGAGTTATAGACGAATTATCTAAGGTGTCTTTATGATATTCAAGAAAAAATAAGTCTAATGTTCAAGAAAAATGATTCAACAACTAATATGCAGTATGCATTGACTACTATCATAATTATTCTTGTGATATTTGGGAGTCATGGTATACGATAATTTTTTTCTGATAGATTTGGAGTTGGTGGTGTTAGATTCTCGGCAAATTCAATATCTCCAAATGGTCCCATCATGAGAGTATGAGAATAAGAAAACCTTAGATCCAAGGTACCCATTCTTCTTAAGACTATCTAAGTTTCAACAGTGTCTGTTTAAAAGGATCCATTAGATTCTTACATCTCTTGAAGGTCCAACAAAATTCCATACAATAGAGGTTTGTATGTCAAGGTACGTTATGCAGTAATTAAGTATGAAAATAAGAAAGCTAAACCAGCCCATTATCTTCTTCAATGGGTTGATTTAGACGATCCCAATTATCAACAACAAGAATAATTTCTAGAACGATAAGAAGTAGTTCGTGATCCTACTTTAGAAAGTTTCATCATATTTTATAACATTTAACATCAAATGTGGCTACTAATTGAACAAGGAAGAATACTAATGCATTGTGAGAACACTACACTCATTTATCATAATGATTTTAACAAATATACAAAGGTAGAAAGAGCTACTTCAGAAGATGTCATTGACTATCTCTTTGATATTGGAGCTGAAAAATTCCTATAAGAAAAAGGAAAGAAATATCTACATGAATTATTTGAAAAATGGGATCCAGAGCATTTGATAAAGATTTTGATAATTATCTAGATAATGATAGACTGTAAGACATCATTGGAGATGAAGACATGCACTTTAAAAGTTGTTGCACCATTATTGTATTATTTTATCAAGTGTCATATCAGTAAAATAATACAGTCTATTATAGCCATGTGAAAGCAGCTGTAATTATGTGAAAATATCAATGTATATACTGTAACCATTAGTGCTTCTTATGGAGTTCATCTTCTCTATAAAAAGAGAGGTTGAGTACTGAGAAGGGACATGATTATTTGAGCAAACTTGAGTAAAAGAGAAGTCAGGTATCTCTATTTTTCTATGAGTAAGCATCTCTAATGATCTTAGCAGTTTAGGCCCCTTTTTAAATCTTTTCGTTATAATATTTCCACTTTCAAGCTTTTAATAAAAGAAGTCTCTCAGTAGAGAACGCTATTCAATTAAACTTTATGTCTTAAATATTATAATTTTTTGATTGAAATCTCACTAAAAACTTGATTAGTGATTATGGTCTTAGGCAGGAAACAAAACGGATCTGTGATGTACCTGATTTAAAGAAGGTGCGATTGAGATTAGCAATATCTATAAACTAGAAGCTAGAGGAACGCCAGGATTCAGCACCAACTAAGTTTAGGTAATGGTCAAAACTCTTTAATTAAGCTTTAATTATTTCGCTGAGTATGGGCCTCTAATCACAAAAAATATAATATTTATGATATAAGTAGTAGATTATAATAACCAAGATCAAGTAAAGTCATTATAAGAAGCAAAAACTCTAAAGATAATAATATTTCCTCAAAAACTCTAGAAAATAACAAATTCAGAATTAGTACCCCATTTTGAGCCACTTCACAATTTTAAAAGTTCTGGGTTGGAAAAATAAATATTTGTCTCCTAAAAGTAATATAACCCAAACATTTGTGCTGAGAAAAATAATTACTCAAACTTATGTAGTTCCAAAAATATTTATCTAATAAAGTAGGTCACATAAATCATTATACTAAACCTCAATAAATCCAAAAGGAATTTTTTTCATACATGCATTTCATCTGGAGTATAGTGATGGAAATCCAAAGAATTTCCTCAGTAAAAAGACTAATTGCATTAGTAGGATTAAAACAACATGTTTTAATTATTCTACAAATTTAGAGGAGATCGCGGAGGTTAGGGACCATTGTAACGTAGCTCACCTTCCAGATATTAGTGCTCATGAACAACTCGACGATGCAAGATCAGTTCTTTGATATAAACCATGATGTGGAAACCTAAGAAAAGCTGTTGCAAGCCTTATGCTTTGAGAATCAGAGACAATCCCAATTGGTAGTAATTTATGAGTGTCATCACTTGAAGAGCTTGTACAGCTACTAGGGCTTGAAATATCAGTTTAAGTCAATGTATATGTGCAGGAGAGCCCTGTCACTCCACGAAAGAGAAAGGGGGAAAAAGAAACAAGCTAAGAGGGAGGTTGAAGCATCTTAAGAACAAAAACCGTTCAATAGTAATACACACATTAGGACAAACTGTTGGGTGTGGTGGTTGTGGAGAATTAGAGTGCAACAATTTAGAGACTATGAGAAGCATGAAAAAGAATAAAATGATTCATATATAAGCATGGGTAGAAGGGATCAATCAGTTATTGGAGGCCTGATAATGTTGTATTACCATTGTGCAATAATGGTATTCAAGGGCGGCTTCAATCTCAAATGAGCTAGTTGATTTCAACCAATTGAAGATGAGGAGGCATGGTTGATACCTTTATGCAACTGAGTTGAACCTTTGGATGAACTACTAGTTGGTACCAGGCTTAGAAGTGTGATATTGCAGGTGTTGTATATCAGTAGTATAGCAGGGGATGAACCTAGTTACTTCATAATATTTAATTTCTCTTATTGTTCTATTGTCCATTTTGCTTTACTCTCAACCATTTTGGTTTTATCAACAGTAAAAAAAAGTGATTGCGATTAAAGAAGAAAAAATATTGGATACATAAAATTCAATTTTGTAAGGTTTAATTTATAAGTTATGCTCTTACATTATATGGTAAAATTCAAAGTGATTGTTCACAAATGCAAAACACTGTATAGAGATTTGAATATTTCAAAAATTGAATCATTAAAAGGGCCAAGAGCTTCAATAACATTGAAACTTTTCATTATCTGAATCATCTACTGATCTATCACCAATTAGAGGATCTACGAATCGAAGTCCATTAATATAGCCTAGAGGAAATGCCCTATATTAACAACTTCACATGAGGACGACCCACGTTCAGTTTTTATGGTGGCATCTTTCTCTTGTAAGAGAGAGACGCAAGCGGGAAGTACTGCCAACAAGCCTATGCCCCCAAGTCTACTACCACATGCATTTAGATCTACTTTAGTATTATGATTACACTGAAAGACTCAGTTAACACCAAGGCCTGTATATTTTTAGCATATTGAACATATGTATGCTTCAATTTGGTCCAATCTGCTTTTATTTGCTCCAATCTACTTCATTCTACTCATACCTACTTTAATTCCCCCAACAAAACTACTCCAAATCTACTTAGACCTACTCAGACCTGCTCCAAAGTCTAGCCTGCTCCAATCTGCCATAACATGGCCCAACATACTAACCGCTCTTCCAAAATACTGACAATGAACACCCCCAAGTGAAAAAGCCCCCTTCCTTTCCAAACACACACCAAAAGTCTACTATAACCCATGCACATGCCCCTAGCATCAAGACTACACTTCAATACTCACTTACTATGTCCAAAAAAAAAATGACAAACTATCTAGTATCTTTTCCAGTCCATGGTCATACAACAATCCAGAATGGATCATGTTGAAATTTTGATTATACAAGATTCATATGACATATTCTTTTGGATTTATAAAAAGTACCTATTGGTGCTTATTATTAAAGCATGTTGAAACTAGTTGAAACATGCTAAATTGGTTTATATTACTAGAGATTAGCTGTGCTAACTTGTGATGAACATTATTGAATGATGCTGAATTATACTAAATTGTGCTAAAAGTTGCTAAATGTTATAGCCAAATACTCATGATAAGTCCAAAAAAATATACCCATAAATGGCATTATCCCTTGGAGATTAAAAAACTAATTTTAAAGAAACATACTAAAATCCTTTTAAAAAAACCTTAACCTCATCCCATAATCAAATGATGCAAAAATTAAACTTACTTCCTTGCCATTTGTCTCCCATGAGACTTACAACAGCAACATTTTCATTTTAGTTGACCCTATAAACCTTCCACTATACTTTCTTCAGAAAGTACGCCACACAAACAATTGCCCTTCATGAGAAAAGAAATCATAAACAAATGCCATACATAAGCTATGACAGCTAGCTAGGGCAAGTATCGATAAAGAGAACATGCATNTACATACTCTAGGAGAAGACACTTCAATTATTCACGAGCAAGAACCATAATTTTTTTATCAATATTGCGTTTACTAAATAGTCCGACCAAAGCTCTTGGTGCATTCTCAACTCCTTTACCGATGTTTTCAATATAGGTTATCTTCCACTCTTGAATTAAAGGCAAAATGAGCTCTTAGAATAAAGGTGATATATATCATCAACTGAAAAGCCTTCAATATGTACTTGCCTGAATACAATATACAACAAATTTGCTACAACTTCAGGCTCATCGAGATTATACTGTGATACCATCCCACATACTGCAATTCGGCCATGGGTTCTCATGTTCAGGAGTAGACATCGAGCATCTTACCTCCAACATTCTCAAAGTATATGCCAATTCCTTCAGCAAAGCACCTGTCAATAGTCACATACCAACAGGTAGGCAAAAGGATGTTCTCTAGAATAGTCTTAGCCTTGGTACTAATATTGATACAGCAAGACATATGAAGTTACTGAAGTCATTTCTACCATA
The DNA here is from genome assembly GCA_002740465.1 of Stenocereus thurberi. Classification (NCBI taxonomy): domain Eukaryota; kingdom Viridiplantae; phylum Streptophyta; class Magnoliopsida; order Caryophyllales; family Cactaceae; genus Stenocereus; species Stenocereus thurberi. Next base: position 5,454 of record NCQT01090452.1, on the reverse strand, counting down.
TATACAATTGGCATCTAAGCTTATAAATTTGTAGTGTAGGCAAAACAACTGGGCTGGGTTCAAATATGGGTTGGCCAACCTAGTTATCCTAGTTGAATTTAAAACAGCTTGGGCAACAAAGTGAGGCAAGACCTTAAGTTGGGCTATTAATTGGTCTATTAGTGTTGGACTTGGGCTATACATCAACTGGAATTTTCTTCTCTGAGTGCTGCTATAAAGAAAAAAAAAATGAAAAAGAAAAATTACTTAATTTCTCATACAAGTGCAGTTCAACCTAGTGTCATAAGGTTCAATCCAATCAAAGAGGTGAGCAAGCCCTATGTAGATGTGTTTGGCCCAAACTTTTCTAAACTGAACTAAAGTGTAGTGGGTTGACTAAGATTACTGCTAGCTATAGCTAGTTCAATAAATGAACTAGTGCTCTTATGATAGAAATGTTTACACCTAGTATTGGCTTCTTTAAAGCTACATTTAGATATGATCCAACTTGTAATTGAATGCATAATTGCAATCAAACATATTCTCTAGGAGGTTAGCCTTTTTCAATACATATCCATGGCAGATGTTTAGTAAATATGTCATAAATGATTAGTTAACTTTGAGCACATCGGCGAGCATCCTAGCCTATCAACCAAAACTCATACACGTTCCATCCTCGAGTACTTGGTATCAAGTTAAGCAGTCTGCCAGTCTCTTAGCATTTATATTTTCAAAGTTACACAATCAATTCAATAAGTATATTTTCCCCCTTTCCACATGTGTTCATCTCTAATGATAGACAAATTGGCCTATAGCCTATACAACACATTAACAAAAAAACAAAAATCAAATCGATAAAGCAGCCTAAATTTTTCACTTCATACATAAGGAAAATTGCTTTGTTTATTAATTATGATCTATAACTAACGTCACCGGTTTACAAGCTTGGATAGACAAACTACTTGCACCACAAAAAGAGGGAAAGCAACCAATTAACAAGAGGCACTAGGGTATCACTTCAGTGAAGAGTACTCTTAAACTCAAAAACAATGGGAAAAGAAAGGTGAATAATTCAAAACTAATTTCATAATCGGTATTAACAAATCTACTATATAATTTCTAGTTAATGTATCACAAATAATGAAAATGTACTAATGATCTATGTTGGATAGGTAAAGCTACACTTCCTTTGCTCCTGTCACTTCTAATAATGCAACAACCTATCCACTTTGCAATTTGCCTAACAAGTTGGCCGATTGCACCAATTGCCACCAAAGTGAAGACATTCTCTCCCTTTTTTGGGGAAGGAACCTTCGAAAACCAAGCATATGGAGTTATCGCTGGCATAGTGTTACACAGAAGAATATAAAAGATGCATAAGAGATTAAAAGTTATTGAACACTAAAGCCGACCCGAACATTGGATGTAAACATGGATATAATAGCAGAATCAAGTAAGTGCCTTTTCTATATGGGGAACAACAAGAGCATGTGTAGTGTCACACTACAATATATGTTAACCTAATGAATTCACAAGGTTGCAAATTGTAGCACACAATTCCAATTTATATAGAGATAATATTGAATCATCATTCACATTGTATCTTTAAGGGAAATAATGTCAACCGCCAAGATAGTCCCTTGATCCCAAGCAAAAAAAAAGAAAAAAGGGAAAAACCTCTAGATGCCCTTCGATCTTGAGGTCAGATTTCTCGCCCCACCACATGATGTTAGCATTCTCTACTTTTACCTTATTGTTTCTGCCACTTCAAGTTGTTAAGTGATTGGAAAGAAGGGAGAAAGAAAAGAGGAAACATTCATTGAAGTGTTTATCATTCAAATGAAGAAATTCACATCCTTAGAAGTCATACCACATTGGCAATTCTGAACGAAATATCTTAGAAGAGTCAAATTAAAAAAAAATTTCAGAGATATCAAACAACATGAATTATGAGTAGGCTAAAACAAACATCTACCCATGCCAAGAAAGTACAACTAAGGAAATCATATGACTTCCAAAGGCCAATGCACATGGATTAAATGAAACGTTTCAGTTTGAAGCTTCTTTGATGGCATAAAGGAAATTCAAATCACAAAAGAATCATGTAACACAAACATGGTGAAGACGCAAGTGCACTATTCTGTGTGATAAGCAGCAAAGATTGTAAGTAAATCTTGCCACTGGATTTGCCACTGGAAAGTTGCCATGCATGCTAAAGTTAAGGCATTTGTAATTACCTAAATAGACTATCATCAGTAGAACTTACCTAAAAATTCCTATATACTACTAATGATGCACGTCTGTGTGTTCAATTTTGAATATACCTTTAGGGTTATTTACGATACTATACTCTTCCTATGGAATAGTCGATCCCTAAATTGATTCGCCTTTCTGGAAGTGAGGTTTCCATATTCCAACACCCTGGCTACTCCATACACAAAGAGTGGCTGCATATAACCAATTAACAGAATAACTTCAACAAGCTCAACATATTATTTAACAAAATTCAACTAAAGCACATGCTATCTGCTAAGATAAGTTTAGCTACACTAACAATAGAATTAGAGAAAATTATCATTATTCATTAATCATTGATGTCCATAATTGTTTCTTTAACTTTTTTTGAGGGAGCCAATCATATACATGATCAAATCTCATTAGGAACGAAGTCCAAGTTTGTCGTCATGAGCTTACTCACTGTTGAAAATTTGAGAATTAAGAGGTAACTTCTCATCATTGTTACGTGCATGAGCTCTCTTGCTCATATATAGAAGTCAAGCTAAACTGAATCAAATCTCTTAGTCCAGCCTAGTGCGGGATGAGGGTGTGATTGGAAACACGCAACCTTAATATACTAGGTGAATCTTAGAGAGGTTGTTAATGTAGAACTTTAAATTTGAAATGCATTGATTGGCTACTACTACACTCCATAACAAAATAATAAGAAGAAAGGGGAGACGAAAGGTCAACGGAAGTGAAGATAATGGAGGAGAGGGGAGAGATATGAAGGTGCTTTACTTACTTCTTGCTTGGATTAATGTTGGTAAGAGCAATGGATTTATTGAGGGGAAGCTCAAATAAATCTTCGACTTAGGGGTGAATGAAAAGTAAGGTAATGTAGTTGAATAGAGGCTAAAAGTTCCTCTCCCTACCCCTTTATGTTATTTCCTTTGTAAGGTTGAAAAGAGCTAACCAACCCTTCTTTCCTTCTTCTTGCACTTCCTATCCCGTAATCCAAATGCACTATTAGCAAGACGCTTTATTTTTTCCTGAATTATAATAGATAGGGGTTGGTGAAAGATAGAAATGGCGAGTTAACTCCTAGATTTGTTTAGAAAAATTCAACGAGGGGAAGAGATGGGGAACATTTCACCCTTATTTTCATCCATTAGCCCACTTTTTATTCACCATTCACTATTCTTAAAGATTTTTTAAATTCACCCCCATTCCCCTCTATTCTCCTTCATGTCTAAACAAGGCAATAATAAATCGCTTCTCTTCCATTCCCCTCCCGTCCATTAACTGTCATTTAGCTTCTCCCTTGCAGTATCCAAATAGAGTATTAATCTATTGATTAAGCAAAAAAAAGCCTCACCCAGACCTCAAATTTCCCACGAAATATCATCAAACTTGTACAAGTATCGGCAATTCAACAAAGCAGAGACTTATTAATGTCACAAAAAGATGCACTTGCATTAAAGTAAATGGAAAACTTTCTTGGTAACTAAACAAGACCCCATATATAATTGATGTGGCTGTCCATACCTCGGCTAGCAATGCTCAAACACCTAGAAATTAATATATAGTTTTTTAACATAAATCTAAGTCAGACATCAAATTTTACAGCCTTACTGGAGCAATTTTAATCGAACATACTAAGTTAACAGAAGTCTCATATAAGGATCATAGGACTAGCAGGGATTGTTGATCAGTAATCCCTTGAAACCTTCTGGAAGCTTCAACTTCATATTGTTATTAGTCTAGATGTGCATGTTGAAAGATTGAAATTTATGACTGCTTCATTGTGACCTACGAGAAGTAGTCACAAATGTAACCAATTTTATGATAGATAGAGGATAGTGAGAAATTTCTGACCAAAATTAAAGTGGTATGAAATTCATTTACATTTTGTGACCAATGTTCACACCACTTTAAAGTGGTCACAGTTTTCAAATTTTCAAAATTTGAAATTAGTTTTTAATTTATTTTTAAAGTTGAGATTAAATTTCCATCAAAGAAAAACACAAAATTGACATAGTCGTTGAGTATGACATGCTTTTTTCCCACTCTGCTCCTTCCACCATTCTTCAATGTTACCAACAGACACTCTTGTGGGTTGCTGCTTGTCAATGATGATGTTGGTGTTTAACAAAATGCTTTAGAGAGTTCTTGGGTGCGGGATGGTCAATCCACTTCAATCATTCCTGAAGGCTAGAAAGTGAGACCAATACAATACAAGCACCTTACACTTCTTAGTTATCTCATGCTTATTTGACGCGCATTCAACTAATGCCTAAGCACATGCAATGGTCAGCCAACTTTTTAGTCCATAATCGGGATCTAGCCCCTCCACATCAACTCATCAATCAACTTTTTGATTCACAAGACTTCCTGTCTTCGATGCAAGACTTTTAACTTTGGCTGATAACATAAAATAATTCTTGTACCCTATCATAAAATATACTTTATTATTTTTTTATTTTTGACAAAGTGGCATTGTTTAAGTTAATCAAAATAATTTTTCTATCTTCGAAAAATAATTTGTGGTTATTTAGGATAATAGAAATCTTTTGGCTATCTTCCAAAAAATGATGAAGAAATAAAATCATAATTAAATATATTAATAATTTTAAAATACACACATAGTGATTTTTAATAGTATTAGTACACCAAATAATGGTATATGTGTGCTCATTTTTTAAGCCCAAAAAAAAAACCTAATAAAATTTTATTCAAAAATTCCTTCCAAAACAGTTCAAAAGAAAAACATGGTCTTAGCCCCCCTGTCAAAGTCAAACATAACTTTGAATAATGCATGCTCAACCCATAAAAACCATGGCCCAAGCAATTGTTTAAAAAGAAAAAATTGCAGGTCAAACACCAAAA
>NCQT01090425.1:16625-33122 GCA_002740465.1 Stenocereus thurberi | reverse complement strand
CTCTCTCTCTCTCTCTCACAAATCCATACATGAGAAAACAAACAAAAACACAATGAGATTTTTTTAGGGGGAGTTTCCACTTAGCCTTGGAAGTTGGTGGGGAAGATGCATTTGCTGTTGGGCTTACCGAGTTAAGCCGCATTTGGCAGTAGAATTCCAAGACTCTAGCCAATGGAAGATCAAATCAAAGTTAAAAAGTACGCAATCGTGAACTGTACGTGGACCACACGCTTGTACATAATAAGAAGCTAATGTGGCTAAAACAGCGAAAAATATCATTGAATAGAATCTCCGTTGGAAATAGTTACCTTTTGTGCATATTTGCATTAATTTAGACGGCATTGTGGGCTCTTGCTTAAATTGTGTTTGCATAAGGTAAGATGGGATCACAATTTTGGATTTCATCACAGCCGTTGATCACCTTGGATGTGGTACCATCCTTGTGTGTATGCTATCTAGTTGGGCATTAGCAATAATAATAATTAAAAAAGAGAGAGTTTGGTGTCTTTATCATGGGGAGTTAACGGATACTAATCATTGATAATTCGGAGTAATCAATATTAACTACGTGTGGATGTCCTAATGTTGTGATAGATTGGGTATATGATCTTATTCATTTTGAGTTATAATTGGCTAGAACTTTTTTTTTTTTTTGGAGCTTATTGGCTAGAACATTTTAAACAAAAAGATAGTTGCAGTCTGGAAAATAAAGATATTTTCTTGTTTCTCTTATATGTCTGAACTTTATTTTAGCCATTCTCATCTATTTGAGTCTCAGACCAAAAACTTTATGAATGAGATTTGTGGTTAATCATGCTTCAGTTATACTTGAACGTAAAACAAAAAATAGAAAACAAAAAACAAAAATGTCATACCATTGTTATTTTGGAACAACTAAAGCCCTATTTGGTGAGGAAAAATGGAATAGAATAGAATCAATGAATGATCTCTGAGGGATGAAGGGTGGAACTTGAATGCTAAACTCTTTGGAGAAAAAAAGAAATGGAACAAAGTTCCAATTCGTACTGTTTAGTTGTAGATTGTGGAATGAAATCAAATCTATTTTATTTTAAAAATAAATAATAATGATCAATAATGACTAATAATAACAATTATAGTAATATTAATAATTTATTAATAATAATAACATTATTATTATTATAATTAATAATAATAATTATTAATAATAATTAATAGTTATTAATAATTATTAATAATATTAAAAATTATTATTATTAATATAATCACTACGGAATATTTACAATTAATACCAATAATTATGATAATTATTATTAATGATTAATAATAAAAATTAATCATAATAATTAACAATAATAATTAATAATTAATAAAAATAAGTACAATAATAGCTGTTGTTAATATAAATAATAATAATCATAATAATTAATAATAATAATTAATACTGATTCTAATATTAATATTATTAACTATTATTAATTATAATTATTAATAATAAAAATAATTAATTATAAAAATAATAATATTAATAATATTAATTACTATTACTAATAATAAATAATAATTATAATTAATGTTAATAATTATTATTGTTAATATTAATAATATTGATAATAAAAATAATATTTATTAATAATTCATAATAATAATAATAATAATAATATTATTATTATTATTATTATTATTATTATTATTATTGTTGTTGTTGTTGTTGTTGTTGTCGTCGTTATTATTATTGTTATTATTATTATTACTACTGCTAATACTACTATTACATTGATTCCGAGGATTGGGGACTTGAACCCCCATGAAAACGGAGGGATTCAAGTTTCTTAAGATTGGGAAGAATTTGATACCCCTAGGTATCAACTCTCATCCCCTTTGAGTGCTCATCAAACACAAAAGAATGAAACTTGACACCTAAGGGTGGAAGTTTCATTCTAAAACAATGCTTAAAATTCTAAATAAAATGTAGTTATTAAAAAACAATTCATCCCACGTGAGAGACCATATCATTTGATTGGAAGTAGGGTTTTAGCAAATAGAAATAAAACTGATGCAATTCATTCCTTAGAATATACATAGTGCCCATATCAAAGGAAGTAGGTTGGAGACTTGAAAACCTAATGTCACCTGCTTCCATGTTGGATCATGATTTTATGAGGAAGAAAACAAAATTTTGGAATACGGAAAGGGTTCAATCAATTAATTAGTAATTACTCACTGTTTTTAACGTTTATTAACTTCTGAATAACAGGTGCGATGAAACACTTTCTCTTCAAAGCTTATATTGCACTCTTAAGAGTGCATAGCCCTATAAGTCACATCAGTATCATATATTAACAATTATTTATATAACAAATATATGTTGAAAAAATATATATATGTGACACGTGAGAGTACACACTCTCATGTGTATAATACATATTAACCTTTCTTGTGACTAAGTAAGATAATTAGATAATGACATTACATTAATATGAGGCTGTAGGATTTGAGATATTTCAGGTTGAGTACCAAATACTTCATGCACATTCAAAAAGCAGTTCCTAATATTTGACATTTATTGCGGCATACATGTTGTATACGTAATTGCCATTGACCAACACTCTAAACCAATGCAACTTTAGCAATACGTATATTGTAGACCTGGGAGTTTATACTCCCAGTTACACGTAGACAACAAAATCCAGTAAGGACAGAAATTAAAATCCAAAAAAGCAAAAATCAAAAACAAAAAAAGACCGCCACATCCCTACTTTCCGTAACCGTCGCTTGTTCAGTTCCCTCCAACTTCGGTTCACCAGCACTCCTCCAACAACACGAATTCTACATCACCTCATTTTCTTCCACCATCAACGCAAGTGCAAACTTCCCAAGCAGCAAAAACGCATAATAGCAAGCAAGAAACTCCACTTTTAATACAATAAAATGTGAACAGCAAAATCTCGGGTATCAGATGTGAACCATCAACCATGGCAGATGCAGAGGAATGCATGCAGGCTAAAGATGCTACTAACCCCGAAAATTCCACGAATGACAAGAGGGCAAGAAAATCTGGAGCTATCCTCACATGCAAGAGGAAATCCAGGTAAGTTATTATGTGATTTGTGTTAAAATTTTTGAAAGAAACCACAAAATTGGAGGTCAAAATGCTTGAGTGATTGGGCATGGGGGTATCCTGTGAGTGGACAGTTAATGAACAAAAATAACATGCCAAAAACTGAATGAACTAGGGCAAGTCTGAATTTTGAAAGCACATATACCTATTGATGTTTAATGATTTGGTTTGACGAGAAAATTGCAAACATGGAATGGGCAACCCCAAAGTGAACGACAATCACAACAGTAGTNNNCAAACCCTAAGTAGCTGTGAAGTCAGTGAGCAAGAAATTGAAAATCAAGTCATAGTGAACAATACCAAAGGAAACAGTGAACAACATAAAGAAGCCCTAAGTACATTATGATATGATATATTAAGCTATGCTAGAAACTAGTTATAAATATAACAACAACTGTGTATTGCAGAACATTCATGAATGAAGCTGAGAGACAAAGAAAATTATGCAACAATCAATCAGAGCCTGAGCCTGAGCCTGAGCCTGCAAGGAAGAGACAAAGGAAGCAACAACATTTAGATAGTCTTCAACCAACACTGAAAAGAGCACCTAAAAGAACTCCAAGTAAGAAAGTGCAATTCAGGCATGTTAATATTGAAGAACCTGTAAGTGAAAGTATATATCTCTCACTTATAACAACTGGATCACAGAGTGGCTTGCTCAGGCATAGAACGGCCCCAGGTGGCTTTCTAACATTGGTAGAAAGGCTAGAGTACGAACAAAGCCATAGTTAAGGTAGGGTTTGGAGGAATTTTCTCAGTTAGACAAAATTGATCCCAAAAAATTAGCAAGGTGGCTATTATAAAAATATGATCCTTGGGACAATTCACTAAACATAGCTAATGGCAAACTCCTAATTGATGAGAAGGACGTATATGCAACACTAGGATTACCTATGGGAGAGCTTGAAGTAATTGAAGGGCAAACATCAGATGCTGACATAGAGTTCTTGGAGCTTTGGAGAAGAAGATGGAATGTTAAAAGAGGTGGACCCCCAATTGGAAGTATGGATGAAGTAAGCCTAGAGCATGGAGGTCATGGACATGAGTTCATCACCGACTTCATAACATATACAATATCTAGCTGTATTATCGGAAATGCAAATGGCACTTGTCACTTCTGGATAGTCAAGTATTTGCGCAATATCGATAAAATCAAATGCTACAATTGGTGTGCATATACCATTAAGTGCCTGAACGATGCGATAGTAGAATGGAAGAAAGACAAGAGTAAATTCTTCAGAGGATCACTGCTATTCCTAATGGTAAGTACCACTATAAGCCATTACGTTAATATATAACCAAGCACTGTGTACTGTGAATTAGTTCACTTAGTAAGAGAGTGAGGTTCACTGTGCACTTTTAATAAATTCACAAAGTACATGAGAAAGATTAACTAAAACCCATGCAAGTTTTCTGTATGCGTAAATCTTTCTGCTTGCACTATTTGCTTTGAACTAGTAAACTGAGGAATTGAGGATTGTCCACTTCGATATTTTGACGAGTTCACCAAGTAATGGAGTAAATTTCAATATAGGTTATAGTTATATGACTCCATAATACACTGAGACACACTCAATGAATGAAAGTTTTACAGAATTCACTGAGGATGGTTAAGGTTCACTGAGAAATATGATAGTTATGTGCATATGCAAAATTCAATTGTTTCACAATTGACTTTGCAGCAGCTCACTTATGAAGTGATGAATGTTCACTTTAAAATCAAAAGGATATTAAAACTGAATGCCACATATAAATGCACTATATAACTGCTGCTGTTCGCTGGTTTTATGGATGAGATTCACTATTAAATTTCCATAACTTCACTAAAAAATTAAGGAATGTCCACCTTATCCAGTGAGGAGTATATGAACTATTGGGCTGTCTAATATTCCTGTATGTTCACTATATAGAATGCATTAGTTCACTATTGTGTATGATAGAGTTCACTAAAATGATGAATGCTGTTCACTGTAGAAGTGAACAACACAAAGTCACTTACATTACCCTCAATTTATAATGAGGCACCGTAATGACATGGATACTCATACATATGCATAACTAACTGTAGTATGATACTAGACTAATACTATTCATTGTTTTGAGGATGAGATTCACTATTAAATTTCAATACCTTCACTAAGGAATTAAGGAATGTTTCCTTTAAAAGCGTACCCAATGAAGAGTGTATGAACTACTAGACTGTCTAATATTTCTATATGTTCACTATGCAATTTGCATTAGTTCACTAGGGTTTATGATAGAGTTCACCAAAATAATGAATGTTGTTCACTGTAGAAGTAAACATCAAAAAGACACATATATTAGCATCCATTTACATTAATGCACCTCAATAACATTACTATTCATACATATACATAGCTTACTCTAATATGGTATATGGTACTATTATGACAGCTATTCTATGGATAGCGTGCAATTCAGAGGAAGAAAGGTCGAAAGATCCTTTCTAGTTAGGACGCAAAGAAGGTGAGAAACAGAGACAAAGATGAGCAACCATTAGGGGAATACAGCAAAGGTAGGATAGTAGAGAGAATTGACTAGCAAATAATAACGCGCTTAGCTGAAGTGGATTTGGACATGAACATGCAAGAATTGGCAAGATGCCAACCACACCAAGGAGGAACCAGTGAGATGTCCGGGGCAAGGGCAAGTAAAGAGCAACACTGTCCATTTTGCCCACACCGCAATGGACAATGTGAAGGCCTTATACGTGTCAATGATGAGCCAATTCAGGTAACTATCTAAATAATAAACCATGCATAGCTGCTTTTGCAATCTCAAATGTAATTGCTACCTAATAACTGTAAGCTCCTAATGTTATATTCAAATATCACTTCACCAAATTAATGTATGCCTTATGCATAGGATAACATGACCAAAGGAGCTCCAGCGCAACAAGGGGAGACATTAACAGAAATGCAAGCTCAGAAGTCTCCACCCCACACTAGACACACAGGAGATGTAAATGAGAATGTACAAGAGTGTGTTTTCCCAGATGACGCATACTATTACAGTCTAGAGTTTGTCGAACAAATTGACAAACTGGAGAGCATAGCTAGAGAGGAAATACAGCATAGAAAAAGGGTGGCTTGCAGCCCACCAAGTTTCAGCCTTGGAATATCACTTGAACAAGAAGCAACTCTGGCACCTTTAGCACACCCTACCCCTAGCACAGTTTAGGTATAATGAGGAGAGAAGACAGTACCAATAGAACCACTTGTGGCATCAACTTAGCACCAAGCAGATGATCGCAGTGAACATGCTATCAACCCTGAGAGAGCACCTCAAATCAGTAAAGGAACACACAAGGCAGCAGAAAAACATGAAATCAATCAAGCAAAGCAAGTAGTAAAACAGCAGTAACAGCTGAAGAGGATGGTCACACAAGTGCCATTTCAATGTCGATCGCCATATCTTAAAGATTACAGAGAGGCTAGGGATCGGCTAACTCATGAACAGCTGATGTTGGTGGACCATGCTTTCCTGCCACTAGATGAATTACACCCATCAATGTAAGTTTTATACTTTACAACAACATCACACACATACACAATTATTCGTATTATATTTTGTTCATATTCTCCTCCTTAAAGAAATAATGACTATAATCTAACATATAAGGAGAAACTGTTAGAGTATGCCTATGAGGAGGAAGACACAAAATTACGAATATTCAGGGAAGCATTTGAAACATTGGCTAGAACAGAGTGGGACTTAGAGAAGTCCATAGTTGATGTACTATGTCTATTACTTAGCTGGATAAAAAGGCGAAGAAATCCGAAGATAAGAAAAAGAATGTTCTTCATCACCAATGTTTTCGTAAGATCATAACACAATACATACGACATAGTTAACTCTTTTATAACACAATTTTGATGATTGACATTTAAATACCTACTTTGCATTTCTAGATGGCCATAGAGAATGAAACATCGGATTTATCGAACATCTTCAAGGCAGTAATGGGCCTTGAGAGAAGGAGGTATAAATGGATGAAATCGGGTGCAGCCCAATTAGTAAGTTCGATAACTTTGCTTGTAGGAATATCTTTAACTAGATGCAACTAGATGTAATGTCTAATTAGTTCACTAAGTATATTGAATGAGTTCACTGAGTGACTAATGAATGTTCACTATAAATTGGAATATGTGTAACTTGTAATTGATTAACTATGGTTTGTCAATTAGTTCACTAAGTATAATGATTGAGTTCACTGAGTGACTGATGAATGTTCACCTTATATTTTGATTAGCATTGAAACTAAATGCAAAATTGCCTTCATGTGTAACAGTTGGACAATTTGTATATGTGTAACTTGTAATTGATTCACTATGGGTTGTCAATTAGTTCACTGAATACAATGATTGAGTTCACTGAGTGACTGATAAATGTTCACTATATATTTTGATTGGCATTGAAATTAAATGAAAAATTACCTTCATGTGTAACAGTTGGACAATTTGTATATGTTTAACTCGTAATTGATTCACTATAGGTTGACAATTAGTTTATTGAGGACTTGACAAAGTCACCCATAAAAGGTGCAAACAGAGGAAATGTGGCAGTGGTAATTGAAAAACTAGGTAGTTTGCATTAGTTTATAAAAGAAATGAAGAAGGTTAACTATATAATGAATGTAACCAGCTTCTTTTACAATATGTGATCCTCACTATTTAGATCACCATGTAAATGAAGCCTGTTCATTATTGCCCTTAGTGTATGCTAACCATATCGCTGAATAATTTAATAAAGAACACAATCAAACATGCTACTACTGTCCATATGCAAGTCTTATTCAGTACACTATAAAGTTTGCATTAGCTCACTGAGTTCATTAGGAAGTTTTATTTAATATGGGTATTCTTTCATGTTCAATGTCACCATAGTTCACTATAACATATCAAGTCATTCATCATAGAGCCATTTGTAGTTCACTATAACCAGCTCAGAACACTTGAATATCCTTAACCTTATGCATTTTCTATGACATGCAGGTGTTTTTCCCCACACTTCAAGACCATCATTTTTTTGTCACTTGTTACAACTTCGGAGGCAAGAAAATAATTGTACTTGATAATCGCTTGGCAGGAGAGAATCCAACATCTAAATATAAACATTGTGCGATGTCCATGGTAAAGATAGCTCAAACACAAAACCCTTAACTCATATACAAAAATATAACTTCATAACATTAAGAATTTATGTGCAGACTTGTTCACAATCTACTTATTGAATGGACGACATACAAAAGGGATTGACATGAGGAAATTTACCCTCGTATTTTGGAATCTATCTTGGCAAGATGACACCAACATGCATGATTATGGAATTTATGCCATATGCCATATGGAGCCGTTTCAGGGAGGAAGTGTCAAGTACTGGTCACCTGGTTTCGAAAGAACAAGGTAACCTATACATTTCCTGAACTAATTTTTACTTCAAATTAACTGTAATTCAAATGGAAAGTTCAGAAACACGCATTACATTTAGAAGTGCTTATGTCCCATACAAATGTCGAAAATGCAGGAAGAGTTTGTCAAACATCTATGTTGAAGGTACGTAGCACTGATATTAGAGAGTGAACTGAATCAAGTACGGGTGCGGGTGGAAGTGCATAAGGCAGCTAAAGAAGACTTCCAGCAAAGGAAAAAGTAGTGCAACACTTATAGCAGTAGAAATACCCTACTATCAGTTACTTCGTTTATTTCAAAACAATCATGCATAGAGCACACAATGTTCCTAATGTACAACTTTTAGTATATGACAAATGCAGCTCTTCATTTTCTATATTTATTGAAAGTATTCTATACTTATTAATTGTTAATGTGTGTCCTTAAATCAACAATGCCTTACACAAGTCTACTCCCTGTAGTGCATACATATATAACCTAATGCCCAAGTATTGACCATAACTATAAACAAACACATTACAAAGAAACACATTGGACACCAAAATCAGGAAATTTTAGAAAGATAATAAACTGGACAATTATGAAATAAACAAAAGTTCACTATGCATTTTTAAATTGTTCGCTACATTCTCATAATGTTGAACACACAAATTGGATGACTAAAATCTACATAGGTAACATATTTACTTAGTTCACTAAGGGCTTTGATGTAGCTCACTGGGAAATTGAATGAAGTTCACTATAGCTCATGCTATATATGTAAGTTTTACTTAGATCAATAAATAATTTGCATTAGTTCACTACATAGCATAATAGGTATTCACATTAAATCTAACACAGAACACTAGAAATTTTAAAAGGGGAGTTCACTAATGCATAGAATAGTGGTCACTATGAAAGTCGACGACACACATTAAATTACTTCATTCTTCTTTTATAAATAGTTCCCTCGATGTCTCTAAGTTGAATAATTCTATATACGTATAAGTTTAAAATACTTCACTAAAAGCTTTAAAGTAACTCACTAAGCATTTGAGACTGGTGCACTCTAAAACACCCTAATTCTGATTATGTGTAAGGGATACATGGTTCAGTATTAATTTTGCATTAGTTCACCATATGAAGGGAGAAGGTTCACTGCAAAACCTGTTTCTTATTGGAACTCAAAAGAAGTAAGAAGTACATTCAATCAATACCAAAAATTACCATCAACAATGAAATATGTCCAAATCATAAGTCATGTAGTCTAACTCACTACATATTTTGAACCATAAATATAAAACAATACAAATATAAAGTGTCTCCAACTCCGCAATAATCTTTCAGTGCTTATCATTATGACTATCATTTGCATGAATAATATCAGAATAGAGCTGTTGCAAGATGGGCGGTGCCATGACTGGCATAAACACTGAACTGCTGTTAGCTAAATGAAAATAGTATGTCGGATGAGAAGGCCGTAGTGGAAAAGAGCCCTACATAAAAAGATAAAAACACAATGAATCAATTACAAGATTCACTATACTATTCAAGGGTGTTAAAAAAATAACTTAAGCATATTCACTCAGTTCAAATCGCATAGACAAACATGACCAAACAACTGAATGAAAATGAACCCAGATTATGATGTACCTCACCCACACGATGTTGATCATATGGAACTAAAGATAAATGGTTAAACGTCGATAATGTAATCTGCTATTAAAACCAAATATTAATTAATAACAAAACATATACAACATAATCGCAAAAAAAAAAATCAATAGAAATATACCTGTTGAAGCATTTGTGAATAACTAATGCTAGTGCTAGTATGTAGAGGAGCATTAGAAACACATGATCCATTCTTTATATAGCACAAGATGAAAAGAGAAGTCACTAATAACTTTAATAAGACACAAACTATGCAATATTGACAATCTATGATGTGTTTAATCAAAATCAACAAGGACACTTTCAACAAAATAATATTAACTTCAACACAATTGGTACATAAAGTATACCTGGAATGGTGCTGTGAACGAGCCCACATCATTCTTTGACAACTTCTTTGGCTTCGTCCATTTAACTTGATCACATTTATTTTCAACAATACTCTTAAATCTCTTATTCCTAACACCTTTTTGATGAGAACCAAGAGGATTTAGCACATTCAGTAATGAATTCAAGACCTTCTCATGTCCATCTTTATTACAATGTATAGAACCCACATCAAATTCAACTAGCTCCTTAAGTTCCAAAAAACACTTTTCACAATGAGCTCTTGCATTCTTGTGTTGGCTAGCTGTAATTACTGAATTCATTTTCCTCAACATTTACATCTTTCAAATAGAAGAACAACCCACATAATCGTTACCAATAGATGATCCCAACTCAAGGTTGTCACCATCCTTAATGCCCTTACACCACCTCTTAATTATATATCAATCAGGCACTTCTTCAACACAATAAACATGTAGCACCCTTAAGCAATGGGAATACAAAATTCCAACTTCGGTAAACATCTTATAACTACATTGAACAACACCTTCGTCTTTATTAAAATTAACGATATGCCGAAACTTAGATGGCTCTTCTCCATGACATTCCCTCGTAACTCTAATTCCCCACACCTCAAAAGACATAGCAAAAGAACTTTCAATTGCTTTGAAATTATATGTGGCACCATCAATGAACTCTTTCTCAAACATCCAGAAAGGTTCAACCGCATGCATAGACATTGCATGTTTCAAGATGTTTATAAAAGGGAAAGCCATTTCCACATTACCTTTGCTACATCTAAGATCTTCATCATTCTCTTTGCTCCTTCACTCAGATACAACATCACAGAAGATGTTGTAAAAGTCACAAAGATCAGCTACAGTCTGCAACCTCCTTTTGAAAGATCTGTTCGTTGTTTCATTCCTTTGAGAGGATAATACACCACCAGGAAAAAAAAAAAACTGTTTTGAAAATGTCGGATATCATTTTTCACCTATAGTATACAAGTTACAAAGCTAACGATTGTTACTACAGTTATACTTTTCCATCATCCTAAAACTTAACATGTAATTCATAAGCATAATAGCACAAAATAATTGAAAAACATGCATAGATAATACATCATGTGTAGTGAACTTACAAATACTAAAGGTAAAGTTGCGTAAACACTTATAAATAAATTAAACACAGCACAAGCCAATGTAAGCAAACCAAAAGCAACAGATAACCAACAAAACACATGGCCAAACCCCAAACAAAACAAAAATACATTGTAAAAAACATAATTTCATAGAAACATAATTCCAATTCGAAATATAGTATGCAATGAACAATACTAAATAGCTTAGTGACCTAACACCACAGCAAAAATAAACCAAATAGACCATACACATACACAAACCTTATAGCCTAATCCTAGCTAGTCCTCTAAATATATGACAAGAAAAGACCTGCACGCAATTTACTATAAAAGAAGTCTAATATGGGATACATATAAATTATAATAGCCTACACACAGTATGCTTCATGTCATTTAATGAAACAAAACGTGCATGTTGTTCCGATAAAAAGCAAAATAATGGAAAAATAAACCATGTAAGAAATATAAAGTATAATCACACAACAATTAAAAGCATAATGTAAACAGCATTGCAAACTCTTAATGCATGACAACATGTGTTCATAACATCAAAAATCAACAATACTTAAGAATGCAATGAACATGCAGAAAGAGGATTGTGAATAATGTTCACTTTTGAGAAAAGTTTTATACTGAAATACGCTATACTACTAGCAATACATTTCAACAAGTGCATACCTCTCCCATAAAAAATTGAACTCATCCACAGTGTCACAATCCATCAAAACTATATTAAAAAACTTAATGAAACCTTCAAACGATCTAAGGCGTCCAATATTTTTCCTTAAATTTTCAATAATGAGCCAACAACACAACCTATGATGAGTAAGAGGAAACACCAACTTCATTATAGAAGCCATGAAGAATGCCTGATCTGTCATCATAACAATTATGTGCTTCTTACCCATAGACTTCAAGAATGTCTAAAACAACCAAACAAAAGACCCTATCTTCTCATTCATCAGAAAACCACAACCAAATATAACATTCTTTGAATGATGATTCACCCCAACAAATGGCGCACCAATCATGTCATATTTGTTCGTCTGATACATTGTGTCAAAGACAACCAAATCTCCAAATAATACATAATCATCCAATATTTGCTTATCATGCTAAAAAAAACTAACTAAACAACTATTCGCATCAAGCTCAAAAGCAGAGAAGAAGTCATCCTTATACTTAAGACGCTATTAAATATTTCAATTAGTGAGTGCATATCTCCACCATCAAATGTTCTATCTTTTAATTGTGACAACTTATTGTATACGTCTCTTAAACCATACCTTAAAGAAGGAGGCCTCCCAGCTTGTTTCTTAAGAACACGATATGAATCAACAATCCTATTCCCGACTCCCTAAGCTGTTTAACAAATAAAATATCCTCCTCAGATACTTCTCGATGTGAAGGTAACAAATGTTGCTTACTTGGACTACGCAAAGCATGATTGTGTTTAGTATCATGCCGAGTAACAATCCACTTACCATTCTCATCTATATGAAATTGAACAAATGCCTTGCAACCATTCCCGACATCTACATTCGTATGATCCTTGTGATGTTGACCTTTATCTTGCTTGAATCCATCTTTCTAACAACAAAATTGGTGCATGCATAACCCACCTCCTTCGCTTTACATATATGCCGCACCTTTGAATACCGAACACTAAAACCAACCTTATATGCATAATCATTGTAAATATGAATGAGGTAGCCGTAGCCCCAACTAACACTTCTTGCAAAGGTTCAACTTCAATAATATCCCGCTTACTGAACCGACATCCTAAAATAATTAGTGAACACCATCAGTGAACAATACTATGGACAATAATGAACAATTGCTTATACAGAAGTAAATGACATCTACAACGCAACCTACCAAAGTACCATAACAATATGTTCAACCCAATAGACACAAAAACACCCAAATTAATATGTTCAATATTTTCAAATGCAAAGTACAATATAGTTACTAGTTAAACACCCCAAGTTAAAACGATGAACAAATCCACATTTCAACATATTGACTTTGTGAATAAGATATACAAAATAAATCGTGAACAACAAGAAGTGCAAAAATGAACAAGACCAATTTCAAAGAATAATGAACCTAATAACACAAATAATGAACAACTAATACATTCAATGCATACTACACTAACTGGACATGTCTTCCTCACCTTCATTAGCAACAGCATCCAAAACTTCTGCATCGAACAGAGCTAACAAAAACCGAACGTAAAACACATCAAAACATAGATCAATAAACCAAGAAAAATATAAATCAACATTATGAGATTAGTTAACTTACGAATCAAGCTTTTGGAAATCGAATGATCTTCAAAGTCATCACCTCCAACCTGAGCAATGCTCTTGTCCATTAAGCAAAATGATAATGGCAACGAACAATATCCTTAAGCTTGACAATGAAAACTAAAATAATAAACTCAAAAATTCAATCAAAAACCGAATGCTATAACAACAACCATCAAATGCAATGAACTCAACATCCAGGAAACACTAACAACAGTCGCTAGCTTCTGATCATTTTCCTCATCACGGTGAATAATTTTTTTTTAAAAAAAGAAAATCAAGCAGCAGAAAATAGAGGGAAAAAACTGTCAGATTTTTTTTTAAAAAAAAAAGGGTGGGAAAAACGGTTATTCAAAAATAGTAGACGATTGTGTACATTTTGTGTGAAACTGCCACTGGAAGAAAAAAACAAAATGACATGGCATGAATACATGGCACTGACATGGACATGAGAGTATAAACTCTCAGGTGCATATAATAATTTGCATAACTTTAGGGTGCTAATAAACCCATAGATAATTTACATTATTTGATAAAATTAGCCTTCCCTGTGAGGCGAAGCCGTTGACCATTGTTTCATGGTTTATCTTTTATTTTTTAAAAAATCCGCACTGTTAATTATAATGCATTAGATTCTTCTTGTTTTCGATTCCAAGTTGTAAATCAAATCTTAAACTTTCAGTTACTTCTAATTTCGAAGCTCTCCAAGTTAAAGCAAAAGGATTTTAAAATTGTTATCGAAATACTTTCATGAATTATTGAGTAAAAATAATTCTAGCAGATTACATTTTTTATTAGGATTTATATTAATATATTAAGCTAATTTTTCCATCTCAGTTTTTAATTAGGATTTGCATTATATATATGTGTGTGTGTGTGTGTGTGTGTGTTTGTGGGGGTGTGTGTGTGTACATATATATATACATACATACATACATATACATATACATATATATATACATATATATTAACAAATCCCTCTAAATTTTTCGCATATGGCACTCTCACCAATTTTTTTAAATAGTCTTTTTTTAAAGACAAGCCAGCTAGATATGCATTGAGGATTTTTTTCCCTGCAAAAAGATTTTATAAAGTTATTTACAATTTAGAAAATTTTCTTTCCAAAGATAACTTAATCATGATCTTGTTACATTATATTGCTAATGCCTAGCGACACCAATGGATTTTGGATCCAACTCAGATCTATTAGATTCGCCCCATTTGCATGGGTCTAGAGCCATCGCTTTTTGATCTATTGGATCTTAAAAAGGATCTCGATCTTAAAATGGTCTAAAGATGGGTCCATTTATTTAGATCCATATTCGTTCCGTTAGACCCATTGAACACATTGCTCTTGTAACCCAAAAATCCAACTAACAATTCTTTTACACTTACTCCCTCTCTCTTTGTGCTTGACATATCATGAATTGTTAGTCTTTATTTCTAGAGATAAACATATGTACCCAATGAATAAGCATCCAACCTTACCTACTCAAATTCCATACACCCATTAGTAGTATTAAAGGATAACAAAACAATTGCATAATAAATAAAATTAAAATCAGTCATCTTTTGAGGTATTTTGAAATTTAGTAGCAAAATTTAACTTGAACAATTTAGATCAAAACTTGACTATATGACTAAAAATATTAAAAGAAGCTTGAATATAAATTTTTACTTCAATGTGTATTTAGGTGGAGACAAATGTTAACTAAATGAAAGAATTTGGAGCTCAAAATTCATATTTAAGTTCTTTTTAATCTTTCTCATCAGATGCTCAATTATTAATTCAAACCACTGATGCTATTTTAGTGTGAAATACATTAACTGAATTGTTCAGTGGTAAAAAATATTAACAGAATTACTGTAGTGGAAATAAATGTTAACTAAGTAAAAAAAATTTTGATCTTAAAATTTATATTTAAGCTTATTTTAATTAAATAAAAGAATCTTTCACTAATTTTGACATTTTATAACTTAGACGTTTGGAATCGCATTGGTGAGTTCCAATGTTTCTAACTTACAACATGCAAAGTCTTACTCGAATTTTGTTGGTTCTATGGATCCTATGAACTACCATGGGACTTGTTTTTGGTATTTGTTGGTGGAATATGATTTTTAGGAGATTTGGTTACTTCAGGATCAATTATAGTTATCATTTCCCACTAGTAGGCATATTAAAGTTATTATTATTTGATATCACATTTTTTTGCTATTGCCTTTATTAAAAATTATGTTATTGTGTTTATTGAATACTTACTACATGTCTTAAACTCCAAATAAGCTTTTGTAAGGTTGTGGATCCTTTTAGGATTCGTTTGAGATCCATCGACCCAATAGGTCTGGGAATGGATGTCAACTTTTATGACCTAATGGATTTAGATTGCATCTGGACCGAAATCTAGAAAATTAGACTGTCTGAGTTTTGACCTCGACGTAGCTACGCGGTACGCTCAGGACTCCAAAACCCCCGAGATAGTGCAGGCAATCTTCTATGTCATGGTCATAAACGAGGTTGCGAAGCGGGGTATC
>NCQT01090414.1:0-10224 GCA_002740465.1 Stenocereus thurberi | reverse complement strand
AAAGAATGGGGCCTCAGTGAGGGCTCCTCTTATGTTTTTAAGTAAAGACACGTTTTCAGACCCCTGCTTTATACAGATTTTTTTTAAAAAAAATTAGTTACTTAAAAATTTATAATAATTTTATATCATAATACCTTTTTCCCTAAGTGTTCCTTAAATTAAAACATGATTTCTATTTTTTCTAAATAGATATGTTTTCTTTAAAATTTATATTTATTTAGTTGGTATTATCTTTAATCTTGGATCATCCATTTCACTAGAGTCGAGCTACTTTTGGTCCAATAAGGGGCAGAGTTCTTGATCATAAATTTTCTTCATTTATAAAACTCGAATCCAAGCCCTTGTTTAAGGAGAACAAGTGTCAAACCACTTGAATCAACCTGTATTGGTTAACAATAATTAATTATTTAATCACTTCTTTGCACACTCATATTTAGCTTCTATCCATAACGCCCTTCTATTGCTTCCTTCTCCCACCACTATACTCCATCATATTGCACTGAGAGAATTGTTAAAAAATGAAAATGACCACTACCATAACCATAAAAGAACCCATCTACACGGCTTTCACATACAAATGCTGTTGGAACCAACACAGGTTGATTCAAGTAGTTTGTCACTCGTTCCCCTTAAATAAGGTTTCAGGTTCGAGTCTTGTGAATGAAGAAAATCTATAATAGAAAAACTTTATCCCATCTTGGGCCAACAATAGCTCTCGACTCCAGTAAAATAAAGTATCCAAAATCCAAAAAAAAAACATACAAATATTGTTGATATAAACGTCAACCACCACTGCTATAAACGCTACTACAACAACTGCCACAACTCGTGCAACTCAGGCAAATGAGAACCATCTTCAATCATGCTTCGCCGGTGAAGCCAACAGCATCAAATGACACCCCACTTTGCCAATGCATGTTGTGAACCCTAAACCTCACAATCCAAGCATTAAAATTAAAAAGAAAGACCTCCATATCCATCTCAATTTCTAGGTTTTGATTGAAAAATCAAAACCTTAAAATCTAGATCTGATTATCCAATCTTAGTGGAGAGAAAGTGAGGTTTCACAATGGGATTAATGATGAAGATCGAGAACCAAGGTAGCAAGGCTTTAGGCGTTCTTTAATTTGCATTAGCAGGTTGATTGATTGAAACTAGAAAACAAGGAGATGCAGGGGGCATCATAGGGACAATAGATCGATATGGGGTTAGCTGGTGATGTTTAACTTGCTTGCCTTCGTTAAGTTGCCGAAATTTCTTTGAGTCAACATCCACCATAACGCAACCTATGTTGTTTTGAGGGTGGAGAGCGAAAGAAGCGATGTTGTTTGCTTTCATATTAGAAGGGTTGGTGGTTACGTAGAAGACAAAAAGTCTATGAAGAGCAATAAATGGAAGAGAAGAGAGATGACAATTGGGTTTGAGTGTATTCCGGAACTCCTTGAAATAGTGTTATCTACGATGATTAATGATCTAATTTTGATTTAGGCTATAGCTCGTACTATTAATGAAGATACCATTTGACACCCTTAATCAATATGCCTAATCTAGCATCCCGGTTTGATGTTTATCATTTGCCTTATTCTAATAATCTCAAGTAAATTTACTTACCTCAAAAAAAAAAAAAAAGAGTCATGGGGTTATTCAAGATTGAGAAAACAACCGCAAAATCAAACTAATTTCTATAACATACGGTTGCAGATAATAAATTGAGTTGATTTTTTAATTATCTCAAGTAAATTTTATTTTAGATAATAATTATCTAGGTTAATAACTCGTCATGTTACTAGTACTTTCAATGTAAAGCCAAATCGTTCAACAAATATAAAATTCATCATGATTAGCTCATTGACGACCTTTGAATTTTAAGAGGAGAATGTGCGTTGACAATGTTACTAAATTTTAATGTTGTCTACATCTGGATCTTCCCAAACCCCGCAAAAGCGGGACCCACACTGAGAGTTGTTGTTGTTGTAATGTGGGTTGATAATGTATCAAATTACATCGTGATCAAGGAACTAGATGTTTTGTGTTTGTACATTGATCATTTGCTAGCATAATCGCACACCTCTTTGTTTTGATTTAAAAAATAGTTAAAATTAATTTTACAAACCTTTTTCAATAAACTTTACTTTTCGTTATTGTTAAGAATAGATGTTCTATTGAGATTGTTTATAGAATTATTTAATGTAATTAGCATAATAATATAAATTTTGCAGGAAAAACATAACAAGTTCAATTTCAAAAAATATCCAAAGAAGTAATGGAAGACTTAACTGCGTGATACTCTTGTTTATCTCAACTACCTTCTTGGTGTTGTTTGCGAATGAAAATTGCCTGTTATGATAACTGTCATTGAACCTTGCAAGAGATGTTGTTAGATCTTGGGAGAGAATTGCAAAAATGGATTGCCACGTGTTAACACACACACACACACATACACACACACACACACGCACACACATATATATGCATATATATGTGTGTATATATATATGTGTGTGTGTGTATATATATATATGAAAGAAGGTAATTACAAACAGGGAGTCCACTGTATGATTTTTTAGTTACAAAAATATTGTATATGATAAAACAAGTGCATTGCCAACAAATACAATTATTGCACACACTGAAGTATTTAGGGTGTGTTTGGTAGGGGTGAAAATTATTTTCCTGAAAAATAATTTTCTCATTTTACGGTGTTTGGTAAAACAAGGAGGGTAAATTTGTTTTCAAGGAAAAATTATTTTCCCTAGAATAAAGAAAAATATTTTCGCTTTAATGGAGTGTAAGTTGATTTTACGTTTCTTTGGCACTCACACGGTTTTACATTTTTTCTCTTTTCTATGTCTATTTCCTCGATATATGGTTCGAAAGGTTAAGGTAGTGACATATAGTTCGAAGATTAAGGTAACATATTAAAGATGAGGAAAACTATATCATCCCGATGCTGATACCGATATTGATGCCAATTAATTCCAAAACGCTTTGCAGTTTATCGTAAGGGTTAAGAAGATACAGAAACTCACTAAATTTTTCCTTTTCTTTATTTGGATTCCTACTTGAAGGTGGGAAATCGAGAAGCATTGGTAGCATCAAATTGTTAGCAGTAGGTAAGATCAAAAAAATTTGATAAATGTACATATTGTCACAACTTTGATCTAGATGACACCACTATTGTAATATAATTCCCTAAAGAACAAAATATAAATTCTCATTTTTCTAAATATCTTACTTATTTTTGTTTTTTACTAATGTGCCTCTTTTAAGCTTTTTTTTTTCTCATTTTTTGTTACTCAAACTCATTTTTTCAAAAATTTCATTTCCCCTTTTACGCACCAAACAACTAAAAATATGAGCTAAAAATTATTTTACATGAAAAATAATTCTCTATGAAAATGGTTTTCAACCCTTCCAAATACACCCATGGTGAAGGGGGAAAAACAAAGCTTGGCTTATCATCTTTTGCACAACTGAACAAACCAAGTTGCAAAAGTGATGCGTCTCATAATTTATATTTTAAGTAAAAATAAGACACTTAAAAAGTGTTTTGTAGCAAGACACTTATTATTTTACTTTATGATAACCAATAGAGTTATTAAATTTAACATGGCAAAGCAAACATTCATCTGTTACAAATTTGTAGTTAACAAAACTTCAGTTACATTTTTTTTTTTTTGTCGTTAAGTTCAGTTGCAATGTTAAAGCACTCCCAACGCAGGGAACGCGTGGGGGCAAATGGGCCCCGCGTGTCCCACACGTGGGAGCACCTTGCTGCCAGTCATGGGGAAACAGGGGGGTGGGGGGGACGTGTGGCAGCACGCCTGCCCGTTCCTCCCCCATTTCCTCTTTTTTGTCCTTATTTGATTTTTTTAATTATTTTTCTTTTGTTTTCTTAATAAAAAAATTATTTAGATAGTTTAAAAAAATTATATGTTATAAAGTGGGTCCATAACTAATATTTTTATTCGATAATTAAAATTAGAGTTCCATAGGTTGGAGACATGATGGAATGCAAGTTCTAAAATTGTGGACCTTTTACTGACGTGGCAGGTCAGAGTTTAAAAAATTGAAACTCTGGCTGGGAATGCTCTTAAAGCTACTCATTAACTCAAATCTTTAAATATTGCTTTAATGTCTTCTTTATCAAAAATATTGCTCTAACCTTGTATGTTAGAAGTTATAAAGAAGTATATATAATTTTTATCCAATAACTTGCTTTTGCTGACCCATATGATGTACGGTAGACTTTTTATTTTTTTTTACATTTAATTGCTTTTATAGACTAATTACAATAGTTATCAATGTCAATTGCTAGTCATATTACAAATTGACTATGATTAACTTAATGGAAGAAAATTATAGGAATTATATTACCCTATTTTAATATATTGTTTTTGATGTGTGGCATTTCTTCATCGAATAATATGGTAATAAAGACATTAAAAGTAATGTAACTTATTAATAATATCATTACTAGTCTTATGCTCATGCTTTACACGGATTGGTTTAATATTAGTTGATAAGTAATTTTGTTTCTTTGGTTTAAATAAGTGGAAAATACTTAGAGAATATAACCTATAAAACCATATTAAACCAATCAGGTGCTATCCTGTCTAGCATAAGAAAATAATATAGAAAAAAAAAAACACCTCAAAAACTTTATTCTATTTTTCAGGCAAGGGGCAACATAACATTAAACATGTAAAATTACAAATTAGTAACAATTATACATCATCGACCAATTATACACATCAAAATTTAGCTTGTACTACATGCATATGTGTTTAACAAAAATTACAAATTAGTATGTAAACTAAAATTAAAAAAGACGGTGCCATAAATCAACTGTGTACTTGTACCCAATACATAAATTAAGAACTTATGCACATGAAATACAATTTTTGTTTGACAATTTTGTTATAAACATATCTATATAAATCAAAACTTTAAAGAAGAAATTGTCTTTAAGCATAAATCACTAAAAAAGAGTTTAATAGTAAATAACAATACAAAAATACATATAAAGAATGCAAAATTCATAGGGCGTAACAGTTAGAAAACATTGTAACATATATGAGAGTGAAACACAACAGGGAACATAAAAAAATGAAAAGAAATTATGTTTTCAAACAAAAATTTCACTTTGAGCTTTGTTCATACGGCTGGCTAAATCCAGTTAGAATAATTTGTATATGGAAGCCAACATATACAACCCAAAATTAACAGTCAAATAGATCAAAAGGCATCAAAACTTAGAAGAAATAACCATTTTTAAAGAGCCTTCGATGGACAAGCTAAACAGTAAAATCCAAAATGACTGCAATTAATAGAATCATTGGCCATTGAAAACGCACACTAATAGCATGATAGGGCACCGGTAAAACTTAGGAATAAAAATAGCAGTAATAGTAGTTGTATGAGGCGGAGGAATAGCAGCAGTATTAGTAATAACAATAATAATAATAATAATAATAATAATAGTAGTAATAATAATAATAATAATAATAAATATTATTATTATTATTATTATTACTACTACTATTATTATAAAACGTAGTAATAACATTACCAATACCATAGTATCAAATTTCATTATATGTCTAAATGCTAATTACTCAATCATATAGTAAAAGAGTACAATCTAGTTTGCCAACACAACTAATACTTTTTGCATTTTTCTGTGAACATATATGTAACTACACTTTTATCGTTTAATAATCCATCAAACTACTCAGAATATGTAGCAAGCTCTACCCCTAGGGCTAGATGTTTTAGTGATTTCCTAAATTTGGAAGTAAATGGGTAGATAGCCTTACATTTAATACCTATAATAATAAGAACATTTAGGACATATCTAAATAAGCTCAATGACTAGAAGCTGGAGATTACAACTCTTTGGGAGACATGCCCAAAGTAGGCAAACTATTAATTTAAATAAAAATTAAATAAATCTAGTTATATCTCAGTGGGTTACACACCCAGAGCACACGGGGTTTACATCCCAAACTCTTACAACTCTAATAACTAAAAAATGAGTATCTAATCAAGTGGTTGGCTCACATGACCATTCAAAGCGACAGTTAGACAACATATAATACATGAAATCCATTATCAAACTTACATATGTTCAAAAGGGCTTATGAATCAACGAAGTTACACCCTATAACTCTTGAACTAACGTATACAAATGTATAATCTCTTTACAACATACCTACTAACAGAACATCTAAGAGGACCTAACAACTTAATTTATATGCATCAAGAACCCCTGCATAAATTTCAAGAAGAAGTGGACCTGGGGAAAAGAGAAAAAGAGAGGGAGTGAGTTACCACAGGCTTAGTGGATAGTTCACATCCTGAAAAACCAAAATACTTGCACATAATAGATTAAGTAGCAACCACATAGAATTTTTACTTAATATTAACATATTAAGCATACAGATCCAATCGTACCTAATAGCTCCTTAATAGCACCCAAAATGAAAAAGATACCCATTCTGGCATAGTTTAATGCTCAACACGATGACCTTATCTAAATAGCCTACCTAGTTCCCTAGAGGTGATAGTGACTCGTACAAGAGGCTTTAAAGCCTTATTTTAAATCAATTAAATCAATATAGACCTCTTAGTAAGAAAGTTATTTTTGAATGAGTTGAAGTCTTTTTCGAAGAGTCTTCGTATTTTTGTAAACAACTCAAAGCATAGTAATTCAAAATGAATAAACTTTGAACTTGTAACAAGTAGAGACTTTTCTTTCCGAGCCATTGGATTCATAAATTAGTAGTCTCCTCAAGTGAGTATCCCAACTCATGACTTATGGTATCCCCGGAGCCTCTCAAAGTTAGTGAACTCATGCCCTCATCAGGGTCGTATCAACTAGGATTCCCGTTTTCCAGGTCTACTCCCTAAAAACTAAGGTTTCCGCTTTACTGATCTGCTCCTTAGATTAAGTCCACATAATTAGCACAATTCTCATAGCCTAAAATATCTTGAATCAAAATCCATTTTCAAACATGTGTTGAAATGATTCTTATGTTGTCAAACGAATAAGGGAGTGGTAGCAAATAGCAACCATAGGAAAACTCTGGTGAGCATTGATTCAATGTAGACACAAGTTTGTTTTCCTTAAAGCATACCCTTGACATGTTTATATCATAAAAAGACTATAGATAGGTAAATTTCTAAGACTTGGAGTGACTTAATCAAATACAATTAGTCAAAGCCTTCTGCAGTTTAGAACAATAAATACTTTGGAGCTTGCTACGAAACCCAAAACAATAAACAACTAGCATAATTGAAAGTTTTTAAGCTTTGAAGCTTAACCAAACCTTTTTGATTGGATGGGAATGAAGGAAGAAATACTAAGTCGTCCAATATCAATGGTCTTGTTCTTCCTAGAATTTGTCTTACTTGATAATGCATATAAAATAAAGCTTTAGACTATACCAATTAATTTGCTTTTTTCAAATTATTTTAGTGCCAATAGAAAGAACTCACTTGCAACTCCTCAAGATAGCAAGATGGTTAGTGGCTTTATTTTCACAACATTGGCAATTTGATATTCAAAGTTAACTAATTAAAATGAAAAGTAACTCAATGATGTGAAAGTAACTTTTATGCTAATCAAATTTGAGCAATCCATACAACATTCATCCATTATAAAGTAGTTGCACACATTTAAGATGGAACAAAAGAAGTTCAAAACGAATAAGCTCATAGTTCGCAATCTGTTTAACAAGGTGTCCTTTTGTGCTTATGGCCAAATGAAATGGTTAAAGTCATTTGCACTTAAATATAGGTGCCCCACACATATCATTTTCCAACTGAGCACAAGATCAGCCATGGCTGAACCATATCGAATTGCTGGCTGGTTCACAACTCGATCCAAAATTGAACCGGCTACTAATTCAGTGAGCAATAGGTCCTCCCCAGCCAGCTACATTATGCACACATGCTACATTCACACTTGCACATCCGCTATAGTCATTTCCTGCCAATTCCCAAGGTACTATTCCAACCTACAAGCAAATCATACTTGTAGCCTTAAAAGGCAATCCATGTGGAATAAAAATAATACAACAAATATAAAATAAAGGAACATAAGCTAAGAATCTCAACAATAGCTCACTCAAACTTGTTCTCCTATCTATCTTACTCAACACCACCCACAAATTGGACCTCAAATTCACATCAAGAACAACCCAAAAGTCTCAATCATTCATTTCATCATTCATTATTCTGATAATTTCACCATTACCAATCAACCCAATCTTCCACTATTCTATCAACATTCACATGGCTAAAGCAACAAGGCCTTTAAAATCACTTACTAAATTTAGGGATTGAGAATCACCCACTTGAATTCCACGCTAACAGACTCAAAATTGAGTTGGGATAAGGAATGGTTTGGTTTCCTATTTGCTCTTCACCGTTCCTTCATCTATCTTGCCCCTGCTGTTGCTGCTATTCTACCCTCGTTCGCCTCCTTTGGTCTTATTTTGGGGATTCGAGTCCATCGCCAATCGTGGCGGCGGCGGCGGCGGTGGTGGTTGGGTTGTTAGGGTTTAGCTACTCGGTTTCTCATATTACCCTTTATATGTGAAATGCTTCAACCTCCTCCTCTTCCTCCATCTCCTCATCGGTGACAAATAGCTGGTCAACCACTATCTACCATTACTGTCATTGTTCCTCTCCTCCTTGCACACCCTCTCTCCCTCTCTTCGTTGGTGGAGGAGCAGAATAGTGAAGTCTAGGGATTTTGTCCCCTTGATTAAAGTATCAGACCGCCCTCCAAATCTTTTTTCTTCTCTCCCTCACTTACTAAAAGCAGATGTGAGTTGGGTTAAGTGGTTTCCAGCGAAGTTTTATGCACTAGTTAACTCCAGGACTAGCTTAGTATCAAGTAGGCCCACCAAGTCAATGAACCTTAGCTTTGACTAGGTTATCAATTAGCCATGTGAGAAATTAGAAAAGGGGTGGGCTGTTGAGAGTTGGCTGCTGGGCTTCGGTTGGGCCACCTGAACAAGCCCACATGGGCTGGTAAGAGAGAGGGACTGTGAGGGAGATGGGAGATGGCTAGCGGGCTGGGCATCTGATGCGCCGCACCTCATAGGCCCAGGCAGAGGTAGAAATGGAGAGAGGCCGGGAGCTGTTCGGGCAGAGCTGGGCCACGCCTCACAGGTCCAAACAAAAGCAAGGGGAGGGGAGAGTGGCTGGAAGCCGGCTGAGTTGTTTGCTAGGCTGTGCCTCACAAGCCCAAGCGGATGGAGTGGCTTGAGAGCTTGGGCTGAGCTTAACTCTTCTTCTTTTTTTTCCCTCTTCATCTTGGGCTGAGTCTTGCTTGCATGTGTGTTGGAGATCCAAGTAGAATTGAACAATTATGCTCAACTTCTTTTATTTTACTTCATCTGAAAATCATATAAAATATGCATTATTTACTCATAAAAATATATTTCAAAGACTTAAAAGTATGTAAAATAAAGGAGAAAATTACATATAAAATATGAATTATCAACTCTCCACACCAAAACTTTGCTAGTCCTCGAGCAAAGAATATCACTAATGCATATATTCATTTAAACCATCAAGTAGAATAAGATCAAGGAAGAAAATCAAGTGATCCAATCTATGAATGTCAACTTCACATCACATATTTCAATTCACTACCAACCCACAACTCATTATCAAACACTTCTAATTCCCATTAAGTCAATGGGCCAAAATTCAAGCAAATTAAGCGCATAATGACACCATGTAGTAAACCGTAAGCGCAAAACTTCACCCCACATAACAAAAATCACGAGAGCATCTTTAAAATCAAGTCCCTAATGCCAAGTCAGCTTATCAACGTTTCTTTTTGTTTTTTTAGACTCTGAATTTTTCAAATGTTACTTGATTCCATGTGCTTTCTTGAGTGGATAAAGATATGGATAAAGATGACACTCAGAGAAACACTTAGTACATATTCAGGCGATTAAAGATATGGATAAAGATAGAATCTGAACATTGGTACCGGGCTCAGAACTTGATTAATTTAATTTATTTTAATTTTTGAATGAAAAGTCAAAGGGGAACTCAATGCTTATCAAATACTCAAGGTGACATTGAAGATGAGGCTACATTTCAAACTCAAAATCAGCTATATAGTGACATTAACACAGCAAAAATCTTGGCCTCTAACTAGTCAAAGCTAGAAATAATCTCTAATGAGCATGGATCACA
>NCQT01090411.1:12514-26321 GCA_002740465.1 Stenocereus thurberi | reverse complement strand
AATATATAGTAGCAGAGATAGCTACATCCTTCACCAAATGCACATGGATATGACCCCTTTGGTCCATGAACAGAAGCAAGCATAGCAATCACAGCCAACCATTAGCAATTCATTCCTGAAATTAAACATAATAGATCATGAGATCTATAAATTTGTCAACAGAAGATATCACCACACACCAGTGATAAAGATAAATCATAATCCAAGAGGAAAAAGGATCAAAGAATCTCATTTGTAATCATTCATCTCAATTTGAGATCTCTCGAAAAATATCCACTGAAACATCTCACACATTAAAGCATCATGATTAACTCTGCAAACTCAAGCTAAGAACAAATCAGAGTAGGTGTCGTGCAAATCAACAAGCTTAATCCTTTAATAATCACAATCGATCTGGAAAGAAAACATCTGGGTAGTGATAAATCTTCACAATCTTCTGCAAATAGGCAATCGAAACCTTATAGGATTAGGGTAGTAAAGAGGAAAGGGAGATGATGCAGTAACTAGAGAGTATTTCATCCTAAATACACTAAAACCCAAGTAAAGAGAGAAATAATGAAGCTCCCTTGCGCTAGATCTACACCATAGGTTACGACAGGCGATCTAAAATTGGACAGACCCAGAAACACTTGATTGTGAGATGGGTGCTGGTAAGGAGATGTCAAAATCATCACAATGAAGGTAAGGTTGAGATAACTATGAGAAGTGATTCTATAGAAGGAGATAATCAAGTGCAGATCTATGAAATATAATTGTGATAAGGAAGGGAGATTTGTAGCATGAAGAACAAGGAATAGGCCAGGGGGCTTCACAGAGAGGGCTCAACAGAGAGCATTTGTCTGTAGAAAAGCTTCTCTCTCTAGAGGGTTCTATAACTGGGGTGATACTTATGCCTAAAAGACTATAGCTTTCATGTACTGAAGTCTTTTAAACTCACATGAATTTATCTTAAACTAATTAACATACATTCTTATTAATCCAACATAAATATCATGAATAATAAGCATAAATTATTATAAATTCAAGAATAAATCAATAAGGCAATAATGCACAAATCTCGTTTCAAAATCATCAATATTGCATTATTTGAGACAAATAAGTTACTCACTCATATTAAAAATAAAAGAACATAATCCAGTCAAAAAATCCCATGTTTAAAACAAGTCTAGAGAACTAAAACTAAAATTATTATCTTTCACAGTGGTATGAGATGTTGACATGACTATCGTGATGATGATACAGTTAATGATGAGGATGATGATGGTGTAAGGTGATGTCAGAAAGGTGCTGATGGTGTTGTGTGATGAAGGGTACTTTGCGTTTGGAGATGATGTGAGATGTTGATGAAGATATGATTATGATGATGAACCATTGACGATGCGACGTGAGGATGGTTACGATGATGGAGTGAAGTGCTGCTGATAATGATTAATGGAGTCTGGGCATGTGATGGTTGAATGCTAGCAATGATGCTGGTGGTGATGAAGATGAATACGTGCGATTATGTTGCCATCTGATGTTGTGTATTGTCAATTATAACATAAGTGACTCAACTATGGTGTTATGAGGTTTGTTATTCTCTAATTAGCACTAGTAATCTCCTCCTTCAATTAGGATTCAAAGTCTCCTAAATGTGGTGTTTCAAGTAAATTATTAGAAAAATAAATGTTTTATCGTGAATAAATACAAGTTCTTTTCGACAGGCATTTTGCATGGACTAAAGCAAAATGCCTCTCTAAACTTTATCTGCTCCGTTCCTATAGATGAGTAGGTAATTCACAGTATTTAAATCTAGTATCAATCAGAACCAATCTCTATATAATTTTACAATTCAAGTGTAAGGTTGCTGCATCAGACCCTCCCCACACTCCACCTGGCGGTGAGATTTTTGGATATTGGATTCGGATTAGTTATAGACATACTTGATAAAATAACTTGCATGCCTCTCAATACATAAAACCCACTTTCTGACATTTTTTCTTCTCATCTTCACTTTATTGATATTTAACCAAAAATAAATAAAATGAAGCAAATTAGATAAACCATCTATATAACTTAAGATAAATAATTATTAAAAATATACACAAATTATGGTTTAAATTCTCCGACGACTAGAGGGTGAACATCCTCATACAAAAAAAATCTAAGGCTAGATCCAAAAACTACATGTCCTTCTTCCAAAGGCACACATAAAACATGAAGTACATACTAGACAATGGCTTGCTTTGAAAATAGTTTGATCCAAAAGTTTGCTTAGTATTTCCCAAACAAGTGGAAAACTTGTAAATACACAACTGGCATCAAAGAATTTTTTTATTAGCATCACATAATCCCTCTAATAAGTGAATAGGAATAATAATTATCCATCTCAATTAAGCATGCATAAACCAATCAAGAGGTCTTTAAAAAGTAAAGATAAGAAATATTAAGGCACGGTAGGCTATAGAGAGAACTGAGTAAGAAGAAATAACTCATGAAATGGATTCTAAACTTTCTTGCATTTAACTCTTGACCATTGACCATAAAAATTTTACCAGAAGAAAAGCTTCCAATCTTAACAGGAACATGTGCTAAGATTTTTTATTACCTCAAAAAGAGATGTGAATTTTATGTTTATGTTTTAAAGGTCGTTTTTGCTTGTAAGTATACAAAATCAATTGTAGACTAGCGAGTATAGTATGTCGATTCCAAGATGAGCAATAGTAATTTTAAATGTTAACTTTTCCAATTATAAAGAGTAGTTCAAGTGAGGAGTTCAAGTATCAACATGAATTAATGAAACAAAAGAAAACAAATGAGTTAAAAAATATAGAGAAATCAAATAAGAGAAAGATCTAAGACTTTGATTTCACCAATGACACAAATAGTGAATTACTAACTCAAATGGGGGTCCAATTAGTCTCTTGTTTAACCTATACTACAAGCATTAGGTCATAAATTAGAAAGATGAATTATAATTATCAAATGATATTTTTTTATGTAGTACTTAACATGAATTATTGTTTTTAGACATAACTCATAATTTCTTGTATAAATTATTCGATTTTAACAATTACAATTTTAAAGCCAATTGTATGACATTATATTAGTCTACAAGGTCTAATATTCATTTGAGGTAGCAAATTAAGCTATTGTAATCACATGAATGAACAATAGTGTTAAGATGTTAAATAGGTTAGTTTCAAATATAAACTCAAAATTACACAATGTAAGAGACAAATATAACCCCCAAAAATATTAAAAAATTAATATTACTAATCAAGGATCAATTCTAATCTTAGGAGAGCAACTTAGCCAGCCATAATCAATGAAAACACCATTAAGGTTGGTATATTCATACTCTCAATATTAGTATATTTCACTTTCTATATCCAAACCTTGATACTTAATTACACAAAACTATAGAATGAGTGTAAACTCTCACATTTCACTCATAAATGAGGTGAAAAGAAATGAGAAAAATAGTTAATGAAGCTTATTTTTTCTAAACTCCTTAACCTAAATGGTTGTCTTACAAATACTATCTACTCTCTCAAAAAAATATGGAATATAGAAGATGAGAGAATGGAAGAATGCTTGGATGCTTGGATGGGTGGATGAATGAATGGATCTAACCTTGAACCCTATTTATAGTGAAAATTCAACATCTCTTAGTGCCCAAAAATTAATAAAAATTTAATTTCAATTAATTTCGTGGCTGTTGTATTGCCTGAGAAAAGGCTAGTCTTTACCTAAAAATCAATCTTAATTAATTAGCTTTGACTAGGTTAGCTTGAGGTTGCTCTTAAAAATGAAAACTTAGCTATTGGGTTGAATTTTGGGAGCTGTAGAGGGAAAGGGGGTGAGGCGCTGCTGGGTTAAGCTCACCTGGATCACTTGGAGCTGCAAGACCAGGCCCAAATGCAAGGTGGAAGTGAAAGAGCTAGTGAGAGGAGATAGGATGGACTGGGTGCAAGCGGGTCGTGTCAAAAACGCCCAAATGGAGGAGATGGGGCGCCTATTACACAAACTGGGATTGGGCCTCCATCTGCACAAAATAGTCCCATGTGGAGGCTTGGTAAGATAAAGACAGTGTGCGAGTGCTGTTGGCGATGGTAGGCACGACTGGGCCACAGACTGCTTGGACTTCAGGCACACGCAGAGGGCATAGGATGTAGCAGGGAGGCGAGCCGTCTGTAGGCATGGACATGGTGGCTAGGAAGAAGACATGCTCATTTTAGCTAGCCATCTCTTCTTTCTTTCGTTTTTTTCTTTTTTTCGATATTTATTTGTTGTTGGGTCGAACGCCAAAGCGTGCTTGGCTTTGCTGATCATTGCACATAAGAGAGCTTGGACAAATTCGAATTGAATTAATCAAATTCGTACCCAAATTTATTTATTTTATTTTCACATGAAAGTCACATAAAATATGCTTTATTTACTCATAAAAATATATTTCGAAGACTTAAAAGTAGGTAAAATAAATGGTAAAATTACATATAATATGAAATATCAACTCCCCCATCCCAAAATTTTGCTAGTCCTTGAGCAAAAAAGAACAATAATGCAGATATTCATTCAACTTATCAAGTAGAACAAGATTAGCAAAGAAATCAAGTATACAACTACAACCGTTCACTCAAAATCATATAAAACAATTCACTATTAGGCCACATCTCATTATCAAATGTTTCCAATATCAACAAAGCTAATAGGCTAAGACTTAAGCAAATTAAGTACATAATAAAACCATATAACAAATAGTGAGTAGAAAACTTCACCTCACATAGCAAAATCACAAGAATATCTTTAAAATCAAGTCCGTAATACCCAATCAGCTTATTAGTCTTTTTCTTTCCCTTTTTTTAGCATTTTTTGAACTTGTTTCAAAAGTCACTTGATTCCATGTGTTTTCTTGAGTGAATAAAGATATGAATATAGATAACACCCACAAAAGTACTTAGTACATATTCAGACAATTAAAGATATAAATAGAGATAAGACATGAACATTGATACCAGAATCAAAACTATTAATTTAATTAATTTTATGTAGTGTTTGAAAAGTCAATGGAGAACTCGATGCTTTTCAAATACTCATACTGACATTAAAAATGGGGCTACGTCTCAAACTTGCACAGCAAAAATTTTGATCTTCAAGTAGTTAGAACTAAATATGATCTCTAGTAGGCATGGATCACATGAATCAAATTCATAAAATAAGAGTAGAACATGCATAATCAAAACACTCAAGCCCTTCCCAAAGTCAAATTCACATGGACAAATTTTTATTTTATTAATCTTCTTCAAAAATTTTCATTTTGCCTTTCTCGGCACCTAAACGTTACATTGTCCTTAATGTAAAAGATAATAATAAAGAGAGAAATGAGGAAAAGAGCAACCCAACCTGATAGCACGAGGAAGGTTTTAATATGTCTAATAAGCCAACTCCATTAATACCTTCAAAATCATCACCGACCACAAAATCCAAAAGTCAAGTCAACAATCACACCCTAAGACATAAAAACACCTTGATCAAAAAGAAAAACAAACAAAGGACTCAACCTCACCTAAAAAGATTGGGTTGCCTCCCAGTAAGCTCTAAATTTTATGTCTTCAGCCAAACATGGTCCTATCCACTAATTATAGTACACTGGGTCTACTAGATTGATGGACTCAATCAAACTAGACTTAATCTCATTAGTCACAACAGGTTTCAAACATTGACCACTAATAGTAAGAATTCAACCATCTTTAGGCATCCAAAATTTGAACAGTCCTGAAGGGAAACACTTGTTGAACAAGAAAAGGACCATCCCATCTAGATCTCAACTTGATAAGAAACAGCTTAAACTTAGAGTTAAAAAGTCAAACCTTCTTATTAGGTTCAAAAGATTTATGAGAAATTATTTTATCATGAAAATCTTAGGTTTTGGCTTTATAAATCTTAGCATTCTCATAGGCTTCATTATGCAATTCATGTAGCCTATTCAATTGAAGCCTATAGTTAGAACTTGCTTGTTTCATATTAAAAATAAAAGTTTTAAAAACCCTAAAAGCACGTTTGTTCTAATTTGACTGGTAAGTGACAAGTCTTAATGAAAAGAAGTTGGCAAGAAGACATCCTTACAAAAGTCTTATAAGCAATACGATAGGCCCAACGAGTATCATATAATCTCAAAAACCAGTCTTTTCTATTGGTTCTAACCTTTTTCTCAAGTACAGACTTGATCGCACAATTAGACACCTCAACTTGGCCACTAGTCTGGGGTTAATAGGGGGTAGTTAGTTTGTGAGTCACAGAATACTTTCTAAGAAAAGCCTCGAAAGACAGATGACAAAAGTAACTACCTCCAACACTAAAAAGAGCTCTAGGAGTTCCATATTGATAAAATATATACTCTTTCACAACTTCACTACAATCCTGTGGTCATTGGTTCTGACAGCTAGAGCTTGCATCCACTTTGACACATAATCATCAAGAACCAATATGTAAACAAAGCCAAAAGAGAGGGAAAAGAGACCCATGAAATCAATACCCATACATCAAATATCTCAATAATCAGAATTTGAGAAAGGGTTATCATATCACGATGGGACATGGCATCCATACACTGATAGCACTCATGAGCAAGACAAAAATGGTGAGCATCACTAAACAGAGTGGGCAAGAAGAATCCACTTTGTAAGACTTTAGCAGCTGTCCTACAATCTCCAAAATAATCACCATAATTGTGAGTGTGACAAATGGTCAGACTACTGTAAATTTCACTCTCCGGGACACATCTACAAACCACTTGGTCTGGACAATATTTGAAAAGATAAGGATCTTCCTAATAGTAATGCCTTACATGTGAGATGAACCTATCTTTCTCTTGTTTAGACCAGTGTGGGGGGATCTTCCCAGTGGCAAGGTAGTTTACAATATAAGCAAACCAAGGGATAGGGATATATGTCGCAACAAACAATTGCTCATTAGGAAAATGGCCAAAAATTCAACTAAGTCATCATATACTCAGTAAAGATTCTAGACAAGTAGGCTACAATTGAATTTTCAAAACATTTCATATCCTTTATTTTAATGTCAAACTCTTTGAGCAACAAAATCCATCTAATGAGTCTAGGTTTGGTGTCATTCTTAGCGAACAAATGCTTTAATGGAGCATGATCAGTGAGCACAATCACTTTTAAACACAAAAGGTATTGATAGAACTTACCAAGTGCAAATACTATAGCTAGCAACTCTTTTTCAGTAGTAGAGTGTGAGCATTAGTTAGAGTTCTATTAGAATAATAAATTATATGAGGCATTCTATTCACCTCTTGACCTAAGCAGCCCCCCATTGCAAAATCAATAATCTCAAAAGGAAGGGAAAAATTAGGGGCCTGTACAATAGTGGATGACACCAAGAAAGGTCAAAGCTTTTCAAAAGCTTTCACACAAGACTCACCAATCACAAAAGAAGCATCTTTAGTAAGAATTCAGTAAGCAGCCAAGCTACTTTACTAAAATCCTTAATAAATCTCCTATACAAATCAGCATGTCAAAGGAATGATCTAAGTTGCTTTACAAAAGAAGGAATAGGCAAATTAGAAATCAGGTCATCTTTGGATTTATCAACCTCAATTCCCTTTTTAGGCACCTCATGACCCAAAACAATCCCTTATGGACCATAAAGTGACTGTTTTCCCAACTCAAAATCAGATTCACTTTGTCATATCTTTTCAACACAATGGAAAAATTAGCAAGACACACATCAAAGAAAGAATAAAAAATAGAGAAATCATCCATAAACGCTATCATAAAATTATAAATATAATCAGAAAAATATGATCATCATGTATCTTTGAAATGTAGAAGTTGCATTACACAACCCAAAAGATATCCTCCGATAGGCGAATGTGCTCGACGGTCATGTAAAGGTCATTCTGTCTTGGTCATCAGGATAAACAGGTATTTGGTTGCAACCAGAATACTCATCTAGAAAACAGTAAAAAAAAAATTTGTCCAATTAATTTTTCAAAAATTTGATTAATGAATGGGAGGGAAAAATGGACATTTCTAGTGACAGAATTCAGCTTTCTGTAATCACTACATACCCTCTAACCCGTGGTCAGTCCAGTTAATAACTCATATTTTTATGAATAATTTTTTTCTCTATTTTATACCTTTTTTTGAGTCTTTGAGTCGCATTTCAAGTAAAAATAATGCATATTTTGTCTTTCAAGGTAAGGAACGAGATAAAGAAGAATTCAAGCATAAACTCAGAATTTCAAGCATGATGTGGCTGCCTAGTCAACATAGCACGTCCAGCCTCACATTTCTTTCCCTCCCTTTATGATTCTAGTGGCCCAGCATGATTTTAGTTGCCTAAGTAAAATCAGCCATTGATTGAACATGTTGGACTTGATCCAATTAGAAGAGGAGGATGATATTCAGCTGCTATTTTTGAGAATAAAACTAGTAGATTTGCATGAAAAGTGGAGAACGCAGATGAGCAAATTCCATAATAAATGCAGAGGCAAGGGGCATCAATTCATCATCAATCATTCACCCTATTCTTCATTTTTTTACTCTTCTCTTCCTTTCATTGTTATTAATTAGAGAAAGAGATTGTGGAAGACAAAATTATTTGAGTTGAGAGAATTAGAAGAAAATAAGCTATTTGGGTTATCTTTTCTCTTTTCTTTCATCTCGCTTGTGAGCCTAATTAGACAGTTGATCTGTGATTGTGTGAAATTTTGTGTAACAAAAGCATCAAAGTTTGGTTATAGGGATTAAAATATACCATTAGTTTAATATGACTATTCTAATTTCAATAGTATTTTCTCTATCTATGATCACCTAGGTTGTTTATCTAGGATTAAGATGGATCCTTGACTCACTTTGTTGATTTTTCTTATTTCAATTGGGCTTAATATTATTGTCTCTTTTTA
Source organism: Stenocereus thurberi (assembly GCA_002740465.1). Taxonomy (NCBI): domain Eukaryota; kingdom Viridiplantae; phylum Streptophyta; class Magnoliopsida; order Caryophyllales; family Cactaceae; genus Stenocereus; species Stenocereus thurberi. The sequence goes on along the minus strand of NCQT01090411.1, from coordinate 17,407 downwards.
TTGCATAATTTTGAGTTATTTAATTGCTTTTAATTTATTATGCACTTTATTTCGATTGTTTATACATATTATTTTGCAATTGATTAACTTGCAATCTCATCTATTCATATTAGACCTTGTTAGCTAGTATAATAATTATGCAATCACGTTTAAAATTTTAGTTACTGATTGATTAAATAAGACTAAAAATTAGATAAATTATGTCTAAATTGAATAATTCATGCTAACTACTCGTTGAGTTTGTTTATTAATAATTGCAATTCATTTTTTTCTATTGGTCTTAAGCTTGTAGTGTAAGAGTTTTGAAAAGATTAATTAAATCCCAATTGAATTTTGTAAGTCAATATTAAGAGTTTTGTTGAAATCGGAATCCTAGTACCTCTCCAGATTAATCTCTCTTTATTTATTGATTAATGTTTATTTCTTTCTTATTCTTATTCTTTTCTTTCTGTCATTATTATTACTCTTCTCATCCCATTCTATTCTTTTAATTAATTGAGAAAAGTAAAATTAAAAATTGCTGCCATTCTCCGTGGAACATGACCTTGGAATACTTGTTATGTTACGATTACCTTGTGCACTTGCAAATAAGTTGGGTTTTTCACAACAAGTTTTTGGCGCCGTCGCCAGGGAACAAATAGTGATTTTGAATTTTATTTATTTTTTTCTCCCTTTTCATTCACGCCTAATCTAACTTTCTGACTCACTAGGCAGTTATTTCTTTTCTCCCCATCCTTTTTACTTTTATTTTTATTTTATTTTATTTTTAGTATTTTTTCTTTATTTCATTTTGTTCCCCATTTTCTTCTAATCTAACCATTGTATTTTTGTTCTCCCTGATTCCTTCTAATCTAATCCAATCTAACTTTTTTATTTCTGTTTTTCTATTATTATTATTTTGTTTATTCCAGTTATTTCCCTTTAGCACCATTCAACCCCTTTCCTTTTATTTCATTTATTATTGTCTTTATTTTATTCTATTTTCCTTTTTGTTCATTTTTTCCCCTTTGTTCATTCTTTTATTTCATTCTTTTTTATTACTAATTTTTAGTTATTTATTTATTTTTCTTTCTCCCTCTCTTTTCTTCTTACTTTGTTTGGTGGTTATTGTGGGCGTGTTTCACAGTACTCTTGTGAATTCTTGTGTTTTATGTGCATGGTAGATGCTCTTTGCTTTTGGACCTTGAGGAATACAGTCCTGAAATTGAACGTAAGTAAAAGAGCAAAGAAACATGGCTCTGAGAAAAACATTGTCGAAGAACAAACCCCATCACATAAGCAACTTAAGGAGTATTTTACTCATGCCACTTATGATTCACCTAAGAGTACTCATATGCCCACTATTATAGGGCCATTTGAGATTAAACATTCCCTAACCAAATCGTCCTTTTATGGGCTAGAGTCTAAAAACCCTTTTAAGCACGTTGATGCATTTTTGTAGATGTATTCTACTGTCTTCTTAAATAATGTTTCTAATAATGCTTTTTGATTACGGCTTTTTCCTTTCTTTTTGAAAGATAAAGCTAAGGCTTGGTTGGATACTAAGTCAAAATATCACCACTTGGGACCAAATGCAAAAGAAATTCTTTAAAAAAAATTTCTTGGTAAACTAACTACTTTAAGACATGCCATAACCACTTTCTCATAGAATAAAAATGTACAATTGCATAAAAGTTTGGAAGATTTAAAGAATTATTACAAAGTTGCCCTCATCATAAGGCTCCTCAGTGGCACCTCGTTCAAAGTTTCTACTCTGGTTCAGATGAGCATAATAGGCAGATGGTAGATGCATCCTATGGTGGTAATTTTTTGTACAAAATCCCTAAAGAAACCTGTGAATTATTTGAACATTTGAGTGAGAATTCACATTTACGTGCCACTTCGTCCTATTCTAACTTACCTAGACAAGTGGGAAGTAAATAGGGGATTTATGACGTTTCACATTTGATTGATTTTTGTAGCAAAGTTGATGCTTTGTTTAATAAATTTGATCAATAGTCGTGCATGAACAAAATGGCTAATTCATCTTCTATACTGCTGAAGGATTTCCTCCAACTAATAATCCTTACTCGAACACTTACAATCATGGTTGGAAGAATCATCCTAACTTTTCTTGGAGATATCAAAATATGGAAAACCTGTAAACCCAGTCTAGTAGACCCACACCTCTTGCTTTTCAAAACCAAAGGTATATCCGTCCACCATGTTTGCCACCTCCATCTATGAGCTCATAATTTGATAAGGCAGTCTCTACCCTTAGTATCCTAACTTCTGATGTCCAAAATGTGAATACTAAGGTCTAAGGAATTGAGTCTAAAATGAAAACTATAAATTCCCACTCATAATCTATAGATAAGTTAGAACCCGATTGGGGCAACTAGCCATAACTGTAAGTAAAAGAAAAGAAGGAAAATTTCCAAGCTATCCTATAGAGAATCCTAAAAGCCAAAAATTTAAACAATTGAAAGCTATTATGGTTCTTAAGAGAGCCAAGGAAGTAAACAACAAAATGAGTGAGAAGAAACATGATAAAAAGGAAAGACCAAAGACCAATGAGACTGACTGTGAAATTGAGAATGGTTCACCCCTTCCCTCTAATGTGTCTGATCCTGTTAGGACATACAAGCCAAGGGTTCCTTACACTCAAGCTTTGGATGCATCTTTTCCTTTTATGAAAGATAAACACAGAGAGGATATATTAGAGACCTTTAAGTAAGTTAAGGTCAATCTTTCCCTTTTGGAAGTAATAAGACAAATCTCTACTTATGTGAAATTCCTTAAAGACATGTGCTCTTTTAAAAGAAAAATCTAAAGATGACAAGTCTCAAAAGATTTTTCTAAGTGAATAAGTGAGCTCTATCTTGAAACATGACACTATGCCTAAGTTGAAAGATCCTGGTGCTCCCACTATTTCATGCTTTATTGATAATCATAAAATTGAAAGAGCACTATTGGATTGGGGTTCTTATGTTAATTTGATACTATACTCTCTGTATTTAGAGTTAGGGTTGGGTGAACTGAAACCTTCCAGCTGTACCTTTTAGCTTGCCAATAGGTCAGTAAGAGCCCCTAGGGCGCGGATAGATGATGTCTTGCTTCAAGTTGATAAAGGTCTTTTTCCTATTGACTTTGCTGTGTTGGACATGGACTCTAGTCATGCCTGTAAGCAGATCCCTGTTATTTTAGGACATCCCTTCCTAGCTATAGCTAATGCCACCATTAACTATAGATCGAGAGTGATGAATGTCTCGGTTATGAATATGATGGTGAAGCTTAACATTTTTAAAGCTTTTCCTCAACCTATGCTTAAAGATGAATAGGAATGTTTCTTTATTGATGTGATTGATGAAATAATTGAAGAGGCGTTACCTGCTATTCTGAATAAAGAACCCTTGGGAACCTATCTTTCCCATGGGGATTCAACGTTATTTGACTTAAGAAGTACAATAGTTGGATTCTAATCTTGACTCCACACCACATCTTCAGTCCTCCTCTTAGGTATCTAATTATGAACCTCTTTCCCCCTTTGGCTAATTTTCTTATACCACCTTCTGTTGTCATGCCACCTAGACTTGAATTGAAACCTCTTATTGACTCACTCAAGTATGTGTTTTTAGGTCCCAAGGAGGCCCTACCTATCATTATCTCTTCTCTCTTATCCTGTGACCAAGAGATAGAGTTAATTCGTGTCTTAACTGAACATAAGGATGCTATTGGGTGGTCGGTTGCTGATTTGAAAGTGATCAGTCCTAATATTTGCATCCATAGAATTCATTTAGAGGATTATGGTAAACCTGTTAGGCAAATACAATGAAGATTGAACCCTCATATGAAAGAGGTTGTCCAGAAAGAGATAGTAAAACTTTTAGATGTAGGTATTATCTATCCTATTTCTGATAGTCAATGGGCCAGTCCAGTCCAACTGGTCCCTAAGAAATCTGGCATAACTGTGGTGCAAAATAATGATGGTGAACTAATTGCTACTAGATAGACGATGGGTTAGAGAGTGTGCATTGATTACAGAAAGCTGAATTCTATCACTAGAACGGACCATTTTTCTCTTCGCTTTATTGATCAAATTATGGAAAAATTAGTTGGATAAAGTTTTTACTATTTCTTAAATGGATATTATGGTTAAAATCAAGTACATGTATATCCTGGGGACCAAGAGAAAACCACCTTTGCATGCCTTTTGGGTACATTCGCCTATAAAAGGGTGCCATTTGGGTTGTATAATGCACCTTTCATATTCCAAAGATGCATGATGGCTATATTTTCTGATTACATTGATAGGCTCATGGAGGTGTTTATCGATGATTTCTCTATTTTTGGTTTGTCATTTAATGCATGTCTTGCTAATTTATCCACTGCGCTGAAAAGATATGAAGAAGTAAATTTTCTCTTGAGTTAGGAAAAGAGTCATTTTATGGTCCAAGAAGGGATTGTATTGGGTCATAGAATGTCTGAGAAGGAAATTGAGGTTGATAAAGCCAATATTGATATGACATCTACTTTGCCTATTCCCACTTCTGTGAAGCAGGCCAGATCTTTCCTTGACCATGTTGGATTTTACAGGAGATTTACTAAGGACTTTAACAAAGTGGCTCTCCCACTTGCCTACCTCATTTCTAAAGATGCTCCTTTTGAGTTTGATGAATCTTGTGCGGAGGCTTTTGAAAAACTTCGATCTTTGTTGCTGTCATCCCTCATTGTCCAAACCCCTGATTTTTCTTAGCCTTTTGAGATTATGTGCGATGCATATGACTTCACTGTCGAGGTTGTTTTGGGTCAAAGGGTGAATAAAAGTTCTTATGCCATTATATGCTAGTAGAACTCTAACTAATGCTTAAAAGAATTATTCTAGCACTAAAAAAGAGTTGCTAGTTGTAGTTT
>NCQT01090374.1:424-21742 GCA_002740465.1 Stenocereus thurberi | reverse complement strand
GGTTGGATAACATGGCCATACAGAGCGACTTTCTAAACAATATGCATTACATGGCTTTAGCATAGCTTATATGTACTCAAGAACTTGAATTACATCATATTGCATTACTAAGCTCACCATTTAACTATAAATGCATATAAGTCTACTTCCAAGGCAGCAAGGTACACTCTATCTCAGGTTATAAGAACCGACTTCTACCTGTCACTTTAGGAACCTGGGGTAAAAGGGGAAAAGATAAGGGGATAAGCTACCATATGCTCAGTGAATGACTCCTAACCCTCAGAAAACAAGACAGTTGCATGCCATACTTTAAGTAGCACTTACACACGCAATTTGATATATATAATATCATATAATAAGCATGTAGGGTCTTCCACATCTGTCATCACCTCAATGACCTTCCTAATACGATGGTAACCCTATACTCTTTATAATTCATGCCCAAGATGCCTAACTTTCCTGAACTAAGTCTCTTATAGCTTATTAGTGGTAACTTCATGTTATTTCAACATAAGATCACATAATGTAAGCATAACGTCACATAACACACATGCAGGATTCATTAATAAGCTATCTCATGCAACAATTCAAACATTGGATACTATAGAACACGTAGTTCAAATTTAACCACCTAAAGTCAAGCAGTTTAAAAAACTGATCACATATGACTTCTTTTTGCAAGAGAGTAAGATTAATGCATATCGCTTAAATCAATGAGAGTTCTTATAAAACCATCGTTATGCACTTGGCAGATAATTAAAACTCAATAAACACTCTTTTCAAGAATATATGCACATTTTCAAATCTTTATACCAATATCACCCTCAAATGAGGCATTCACATCATGTATCACGTACAAAATCATTTTCATAGGCATCAAAATCTCATATCTGTGCTAGGTATGAGTGAGACCATCACTCACGTTCCATCGTACTACTGAGATCGTCGCTCACATTCCATGTTATCCCCTTCGAGATCTTCTAGGGTTCCCACTTCTAGGTCTACTCCCTGGGCAACATACTATCCCTATCATGATCTTCTAGGGCTTTCACTTCTGGGCCTATTTCCTTAGGTATTAAGGTTCCCAAGAACCAGGCATGCTCCCTAATCATCATTCATATAGCACCATTTTTGATGGGGACCATCACTTGGAACCTTTTGGAGACAAACCAATAAGTCTAGAGGATCCTACCAGCACCAAAGAGATCAAGGAAGTTCATACTTTGGCCCAAGAAGTCACAAACCAGCCCTTGCACCTACTGCCCAGTTCGACAGAATTTATCCCAATTTTGTCAATCTTTTGAGCAATGATGCTAAGGGTATAACTCAGTGTAAAGACCACCCTATTTTATTTTAGATGTTAGCTTTCTAATAAATTAAGTTTCAAGTCATTTGGAGGTCATTTGCCTAGCTAACCAGCAAGATCCTTTGAACCACGTAGAACTGGTGCTAATCCTGCACAGGGCAGAACCAAGGGGATTTAAGTAGACCAACTCCAATTATATTTTTCAAACCATCATTATCTGAGTAATCATCAAAATCTTCATCTAATTGAAGATGCTCTGGATCCCATTTCTCAAATAACTCAAGAAGATATTTCTTTTCTTTTTAAGATAAGAACTTTCTAGCTCCCACATCAAATAGATAATCAAAGATATCTTCTGAGACTGCTCCTTGCACCTTCATATATTCTTTAAACCCATTGTCATATGCGAAAGTAGTATTTTCACAATGCATTAACGTTTTTCCTTGTTCAATTAATGTCCAACATTAATAATAAATGTTGAAAAACCAATGGCTCTTCCTATTACAAGATTAGTAACTAGATGCACCGATGATTCATAAACCATTCTTGTTGTTGGTCATTAAGATTGTCGCAATCGATGATCTAAATAAGTTAATGGGCTGGTTTGACTTTCCTATTTTCATATTCCATTAATGTGCTATACACTTCCAAATTTAGGCATCTGCGAAGTGGGATTTTTGTTGGACCATCAGGAGATGTAAGAATTCAATGGTTCCTTCTGAACATGCGTTGCTGAAATTTTATTAGTTTTGAGAATGATGAAAACTTTGGATCTAGGATTTCAATGAAATAAAGTACCATCCCGTATTCCGAGGCTTTAAGGGCAGGGTCATTTGGAGATAATGAATTTGCTGAAAAGCTAACACCACCAACTCGAGATTTGTAATAGCCCAATCGTACATCATGTTTATTTATTTAGTTAAGTCATATTATTAATTTTTCACATTTATATATCTCATTTAATCATCCCAGTTGGGAGAATTAGTTTTGGGCCACTTTGCAATTCGAGTTTCATTTACCATAACAATTTTGAGTGAAATGATATTAGGCCTCAATAAATATGATTAGGTGATTAATTATTTTTTATCATGTCACAAAAATTTAATTTTTAACCATGCAAAAATTTGGGCTCAAATTCATTAGGTTTGGTCCAATTCATTTGGGCTCGATTTGCACCCGGATTCATTTTGGGTTCAATTTTGGCCTGAAAATTTTGGTGTGCTTAAATTAAGTTAATCTCCATCATTTCTACTAAACTATAATTAGCAAAAAGATACTTTCGATGCTTAAAAATCAGCCAAGCTATTGAGATAAGTTCAAAAGAAAAAAAAAAATCATGCTAGTCTAACCACACATTCTTTCTCCTTCCTCTTCTCCTTTCTTCCCCCACCTCATATTGCTGCTGCTGTGTGGCTGAGTTTTGGTGGCTGTCACCACATTCTGCCATCAGCCAGGGCCACCTCTGGCCACCAGCTCCCACCCCTAATGCCACCAACCACCAATCCCAACTTGTACCACCACAAAACACCACCTCTATCTTCTTATATTCAAGCTTGAAGTGAGGTAAACTCTAACTCCACCTTAATTTTTTTTTTTGGTTTTTGTCATTATTTTAGTTATGATTTATGTTCTTATGATCAAAATAAATTCCAACATGCAATTTTATTATTGTTGGAGATGTTGGATGTTGTGGTGTTGCATTTGAACTTGATCAAGGTGGTTTGCATCAAGAACATGTGAACTCAAGTTATTTGTCTAATCGTTGTGTTCTTGGAATGAAAAATGAATTTAATGGTTGTGAGTGATCTTATTAAATTTATTATGGGGGTTAGATGTAAGTTTCTATTGGACATAATCTAGGGTTTCAAAATCATGCATGATTAAGGTGAATTTTTTAATCAAGCATATTATTTGTGTATAATTTGATAAAGAAATGAATCTTGGACGTGTCATTTAGCTTGGAAAATCACTTGAGGCGATCTTGTATAAAGTGGTGGATTGTGGAAATTTCCTCAATTGATTATAAAAGGTCATTTTACCCATTTATGCAAATAGTAAGCTTATGGATGTGTTTTGAGTGATTTTGAAAAAGACAGGAAATGAAAATTTGATGTAGATGATTATGAAGTAAATTTGAGTAATTTGGCATTATAAGGTGATGATAAGGAACAAGTCTTTGTTAAATGATTTTAAGGAGTGATTTTAGATGGGAAATTATGGGAAAAAAGGGGGAAAATAAGAATAGCAGGGCTGTGAACATATCTAAAATAGGGGTCACTTTGCGATTAAACTGGTACTGTTTGGCCCATTAAAAATATATGCTTTTTGGTGGTTAGGTAGATCCATGAGTTGTATTTCAAATTTCTTTTGAATCACTTCATTCTAACTTGTGTGGAAAACGTTATGGACATTTTGCTAAGACTATGCAGGGTAAATTAGAGCTGTGCACAGTTGTGTTTCATCTCAATTGTAGGGGTCGTGTTGTGGTAATTGGGTATGGCACTATGAATGAAAGTGTTGCAGGACTTCCTAAGCTTTTCATATTGGAGTTTCATAGCCCAACTGGAGTTCAGGGGTGAAAGATATGGATTTTCTAAAGTAGACCTTTGAATGGTAATATGAGGGAAGAAAGAAATCATGGCGTTCGAAAATATTATCCAAAGTCTCTACTAAATTATGGATATTGCAAATAAATTACAAAGTTTAGTGCGTTCAAAAACTTTCATTTTGTATAGAAGCTTACTTGGGTTGGAAAAACTGAGTTAAATGGGCATGGAAATGAAATTGGAGAAGTGAAGAGGCTAATGATACAAGCTAAGGCTATATGAGCATTCCTGAACCTCACAACAACCCTTTTGGCATTAAACCTTCCAGTATTCATTTCAGAAATATCCAAAATCCATATTTTATTTATATCCATTAAAGTCTTTTCATTATCACCTCAATTATTTCATTTTGTTCTATTTTGCTCCAACCTGTTTCACTTAGAGTTCAATGATCCTAACTTATTTGGTTTTCGAATCATTTTGGTGTAACTTACCTTATATTGAATTGTTTGAGTTATGGATGCCCTTTTTATTAATCAATTTCCATCAAGTTACAAATTATAGGAGTGAAAGTTGTTTACTAACTACATCTGCCTATAACTACATTTCTTAAGCAGAAACGGGGCCTAGTCTATCGTTTCCCATTGTACATAAGTATTATAATGTGACATTGCGTTTTAAAGACTTCAAGTACGTTCATTGCCAGTATCTTTAGAAATTAGCATGTATTTATCAAAATATAATGTTTTGGAAAGTACATCAATGAATCAGTTCAATCAGTGATTTGTTACTTAATTAGTGACTCCATTAGTTATCAGTTATAGGACATTGCCCTTCAGTTACCCATGCATCTTCAGGCCAGGTCCTTGATCGGCTTGGCAAGTGTACACCTAACAATAGATCGTAATAGTTACAAGTGGTTCACTTCTAGATAATAATCAGCAATGCAATTTTACATTTATCTTAGTCACTGTTTTAACTTAAAATGAATTATAAAGTGGGCCCAACAAATATTATAAAGTTATTTCACAATACAGTAATGTACGTATTGAGCTTTGGCTCACCATTCGAAATGTTTTCCTATTTTACTTTAGGCATCCAATGGAGTTGCTTTATTCTACCAAGCCAGTTGAAGAAATCGAGGGTCCAAGTACATCTGGATGAGTTCATAGTGCTGGTTGTTCATATTATATAGAGACCATTGGACAAGCAGTTCAGTAGATAGTGATGTAAGTTAGTAGTCATTACTTGTATATGATTTGATGAAGTTTGAAGATGTATATAAGCGACCCATGCTATATCCAGTCGTAGTGTATAGAACCTAGTCCTTCAGGATGGTGGTAACGCCCTGTTGATTGGGTTTCTCAGTTGTAACAGAGATTATGGAGATTAATAGTGACACAGGTACAATAGGGCCCTTACAGTTTTAGTATTAGAGCTATGCTATGAGTTTATTTTAATGGGATTATGAAGTATGAAGAGTTGGGACGGAAGGTTGATAAGACGGGTTAGTGAGAGCTATTATAGCATGGTTAGAGATTTGAGACCACAAAAATGGGTACTTACCCCTTTCATATTCATGTTTTACATTTGTATGGTCGACAGATCCTTTTACAGTGCACAGGATGTTGCGTATTACTGTGACCACCCATGTTTCCTTACTACATGGTAGCATGGTAGTCCACTTGTATAACCTCTATTATGAGTTTCATAGACATAGTTCTGGTCCATACCTCTATAGACATTTGTGGTCAGCACCTAAAGTTGCCCCTTGGGGTTCGTTATTATCGTTATAGAGTTCATAGCCCTAATGGGCACATTTCGATAAATTATCTAGATCATGATAATCTATGGGGAATCCTCCTAAGATATATGAGCATACTTAACATTGTGGTATCTTATGGTGTAAGAGACGAACCCTTGTGTACCATCTTAATTTTATTGTTCCAGCATTGTATTATGTATACCTTCCCCAGGTAAAGAAAAGGGTTTGATGAGGGCTACATCCGGATAGGGAGTTATGTGAACTAGACTTTATCATAATGAATATGTATGAGCACTTGAGCATGGGTTACCATGCTAATAGGAGTGGAAGACTCCATGTTATTACATTTTAGCAAGCATATCAATGATTACATAGAACCAATGTAGAGAGCTTAACAATATTACAAGGAAATAAGGTGGGAAGTAAGTGAGATACTAAGGAGGTGGAACTATTCTAGTATTAAGAGAAATGGAAGTAACTTCTAGAGTATTCATTTTAACAGGAGTTTTCATGGGTGCATGTAAGATGTAAGGGAAATAACCTGAAGAAGTGATATGTATGTACACCTATTATATGCACTTTGCCAGTATGCACATCATCCTCTTCAGGGATTTTGGAGATGTAGTATGTATTTTAATTATGAGTTATTCAATGACCCAGTATTGGGTGATCTAGAGAATCGAAGAAGTATGGCAGGCCATATCTTTTGTTACATCAATCTTCTATTCTTAACCATGTTTACTTGTCAGCTTCCACTATAGCATTCTCCATAAGAGATAGTGATACAGAGACCATTTGGAGAGAATATGGAATTAGATTGCTCAGCTCAGAAAGGTATCAGTTTAGCTCAACTCATGACATGGCGGCAGACTTACAGAGCGAGTGGATCACATACGGTTCCAGTTTAGCGCAACACTCAGGTAACTTTTCTTGTAAGCAACTCAAACCCAAATAATCATGATCATTTACCTCACTGATTCTATAATGGAGCCTATAATGATCCCCAGTGTGCCTGCCTATGTAACTTATAAGAATATTTGATCCTCTCTGCTTACAGTTCAATCATTGCTGTGTTCATATTTCATTGTTGCATACTTTAACTCCTTGTTCCTATTCACTTATTGTTTATAAAGCCTTCTGTCTTATGACCTCAACAGAGTTGAATAGAGCTAAAGATTTAAGGGTCATTGTGACTATAAGGTGTTTATGAGCCATGCTGGACTAGTTGAATATGTGGTTCGCTATAAGGTAATACATATGGATGCATGTTTTCATTTATTTAGGAGTTATATTATATGTTCATTTCTCTCATCTGCTCAAATCTTGCAATTGTGTACTCCGGGTATGTAAATCATTGAGTTATGAACTCCGGCATCTAGCTGTTAAGCTATTGAAATGTGTCTTTCCATTTCAAGTGTTTATTGTAAGGCTTGAAGCCTGGATTTGGTCAGTTGGAGGCAAAACTCTATCCGTTTTATCCCAGGAATTAAGGATTTCACTGAGGCAAATTAGCATATTCGATGTCGAATATAGTGATGTCTAAAAGCCAATGTAGGGATGCCTTTTGCACCTTCCTAAGAGAATTATTACATTATCAAGGTACGTATACCCCTCTAGATAGGGAAATTGCCTTATGGGGCTATGTCTTTCGGTTGAATAAATATAGAGTTGACATTACAGTGAGTACTTGCGTCTGTTAATGACTGTTTAGTAACTTATGGTATGTTACTCGATATTATATAGGTTGTATGTAGTGTGACAAGTGATCATACAAAGGGAACATCTGTTTTGTCACTAAGACCTTACATTGGCAATGCTCTTATTACATGTAGTCATTGACTTACCTTTGCCCTAGCTCTTGGATTGTTCAAGGTATCATTTATTGCTTATAGCACTCACTTGCTCTATAGTAGTTCTTTGGCTAGACCATTGCTTTAAGGGCCCATCTGACATCTAAACCATGCCAAGTATCACTTATCTTTTGCATGAATGCTTTTCATATAGTACTTCTTGTAATGGTCGTTAATATTCCGATACCATTGACTGTTATCATCTTTTATTCGTTCTCCTAGGAGTGTACTCACACATGTATCGTATATCTCTTTTATTCATTGTTAAATACCTGTATCTCGTTCATTTATTGTTGAGAGCGTGTTCACGCATATACCTCATAGTCCAGTTATGCAAAATGATGCAGTCGTATGACTTGCTCGGAATTCATAAGGTGATTCATCTCGCATGGGTGTGGGTGATCGTTATAATCCTCTTCCTCTCCTTATTTTGAACTTCAACCCCCACACATATATCTTATATGCTCATAAGTAAACTCCAACTTTTCTATTCAATCTTATTGCTTGACTTAAACTGATTTTATATGAGCAAAGACATGTTTCTAATGTAAGTTGTTCAATCTATTTACTTATCCATTGCGCTTAACCGGTCTAATCTATTAATCCATTTATTGCACTTGCAACTCTTACACCTCTATTTTATATCCTCATAAGTAATCTTCAGTAATCCTTATTTAATCTTATTGTCGTACTTGACTTGGCTCTATATGAGCAAAGGTATGTTCGCATTGCGGTCTATTCAATCCATATATCTATTCATTAGGCCTTGCTTGTTCAAGCTATTTATTTATTCCATTGTACCTTGTTTATCTAATCTATTTCTCTATTTATTATATTTTCTTTGGCCACTCTCTCGATTGCATTTATCTGATCAATGGTATCTAGAAAGTCACCTTGTTGGAACTCAGTCACTGGCCATCTTATTTTTAAATCATCGACCAAAATTGAAGGTAACTGGGCCATCTTTCTTCTTGGATAACTATGTATTGGATCCTTTACAATCAATATTTATAAACCATGATTCCTATGGTATTATGTTTTAGAATTCTGGATACACTCATAGTTATCTTTATCCTAACCACCCCATGATGATCTCTCCTTTATTAGCCTTTTCTAGTCTCACTGTCCATTTCTTTTGTGTGCAATGATTCACTTGACTCATAATTCCATCACCCTCGTCCCTAAATATGGTCATTTCTTTGTCTAATATCGATCGGGAGCAGATCCTTAAGTAGTCCGATGAGGGAAGATCATGTGAAGCATTACGAATATCAGATGAGGACATTTTGATAAGGGCATATTCTCAAGCACTATTTAATTATATTGGAGTGAGCTAGAAGAAACATTGAGTATAAGGTGAGAGCTAATCCAAGTAAGTAGTAAGAGGGAAAATTCAAGTACCTGTTGAGGGGATACAAGGTCGACAAAAGAGTTGTCCTAGCAAAATAAGGAAATAAGCAAAGTCTCAGATGGGTTATGAAGTATTTCAAAGGCTTTTCTAGTCAACGTACTAAGAGACTGACTATCCAAGGACAATTAGGGACTAGTTACATTGGGCCTTATGATTCATTGAAAGGTTAAATCCTGTAGCTTGTTGACTGCACCTACCTGTTGAACCTAGACACGTACCTAATGTGTTTTATAGCTCGTAATAGTATCAGAGTACTTATCAGGGTGCACAACAGTTTCCATCAGTGGACAAGGTGATGAATCAGTAGTGAGCACCTGCTCACTAGTAATAAGATTCTTTTGTTTCGAAGACAATATCAATTTTGAACCAAAGTATTTGAGTTCATTTAACTATCTAAACATATCAATGGATCCAACTCCTTTGAGTTTGAGACTGTAGTACTTCATAACCTAGGACAATATTTGCATTTGCACAGAACTCCCAATGGTCGATGTGGTGAAAATACTAGTAGAGAAATTTACATGAAACATCAAGGTAAAATGACGCAGATATTAATGACAAAATCATCATTTGGGTCATGAAGATCTTCTTCAGCATTCAATGAGGTAACAGACATTAGAAATTCTTGAAAATAGACTATTAGAATCGGTAGAAAAGTTATGCTGATAAAAGAAGGAGATTCCTGAAGTTTCAAGTAGATGATAAGGTTTTTCAGAAAGTTCCTCCAACTAAGGGTATAAGAAGGTTAAACTACGAGTCAAATTGAGGCCAAGATCTATTAAACTACACAAGTTTATTGAAAGATTGAATCCCATAGCTTGTCGACTAGATCCTCATATATTACTTAAACATGTGAGCAATGTGCTCTTTACCTCACAACACAAACAGTATATTTCAGATCCTAACCTTGCTCTCTTAACCAAGCCCATTACGGTCAATGAGGGTCTATTGTTTGAAGAGCACCTAGTCCAAGCACTAGATCTCATGATTAAGCAACTACGCATCAAGCAGATACCTTAAGTCAAAGCAAATTGGATAAATCATACCTCCTTAGAAGCCACTTAGGAAAACCCAGGATGAGATGCAAGCCAAGCACGCACATATATTTGAGATGAACTTGCATATTTTGTCAAAGCACATAAGTTTCGAGGACGAAGCTCTTAAAGATGGGACGATTGTAATAGCCCGACCTTAAATCATGTTTATTTATTCAATTAAGCCATATTATTAATTTTTCACATTTGTTTATCTCATTTAATCATCCTAGTTGGGAGAATTCATTTTGGGCTCCACTTTACGATACGAGTTTCATTTATCGTAACAAATTCACGTGAATCGATATTAGGCCCGATAAATATGATTAGGTGATTAATTATTTTTAATGTCATAAAAATTTAATTTTAACCATGCAAAAATTTGGGCTCAAATTCATTAGGTTTGACCCAATTCATTTGGGCCCGATTTTGCAGTCCGATTTATTTTGGGTTCAATTTTGGCCCGAAAATTTTGGTGTGTTTAAATTAAGTTAATCACTATCATTTGTACTAAATTATAATTAGTAAAAAGCTACTTTTGGTGCTTAAATATTAGCCAAACTATTGAGATAAGTTCAAAAGAAAAAAAAAAAAAAAAACATGCTCGTCCAGCCACACATTCTTTCTCCTTGCTCTTCTCCTTTCTTCCCCCACCTCATGTTACTGCTACTGTGTAGCTGAGTCTTGGTTGCTGTCGCCACATTCTATCACCAGCCAGGGCCACGTCTGGCCACTAGCCCCCACACCCAACACCACTAACCACCAACCCTAACTTCTACCACCACCAAACACCACCTCCATCTTCTTATATTCAAGCTTGAAGTGAGGTAAACTCTAACTCCATCTTGATTTGTTTTTTGGTTTTTGTGATTACTTTAGGTATCATTTATGTTTTTATGATCAAAATAAATGCTAGCATGCAAATTTTATTGTTGTTGGAGATGTTGGATATTGTGGTGTTGTATTTGAACTTGATCAAAGGGGTTTGCATCAAAAAGGTGTGAGCTCGAGTTGTTTATCTAATTGTTGTGATCTTGGAATGAAAAATGAATTTAAAGGTTCTGAGCGATCTTATTAAATATATTATGGTGGTTAGTTGTAAGTTTTTGTTAGACATAATCTAGGGTTTCAAAATCGTGCATGATTAAGGTGAATTTTTGAATCAAGCATATTATTTGTGTATAATTGGATAAAGAAATAATCTTGGATGTGTTGTTTAGCTTGGCAAATCGCTTGAGGTGATCTTGTATAAAGGGGTCGATTATGAAATTTCCCCCATTGATTATAAAAGGTTATTTTCCCCATTTATACAAATAGTAAGCTTATGGATGTGTTTTGACTGATTTTGAAAAAGAGAATAAATGAAAATTTGATGTAGATGATTATGGAGTAAATTTGAGTAATTTGGATTTGTAAGGTGATGATAAGGAACAAGGCTTTGTTAAATGATTTAAAGGTGTGATTTTAGATGGGGAATTATGTGAAAAGAAGGGAGAAAACAGGAACAGTAGGGCTATGAACATATCTAAAACAGGGGCCACTTTGTGATTAAACTGGTACTATTTGACCTATTAAAAAATTACGATTTTTGGTGGGTAGATAGATCAATAAGTTTTCTTTCAAATTCCTTTTGAATCACTTCATTCCGAGTTGTGTGGTAAATGTTATGGGCATTTTACTATGACTGCACAGGATAGATCTAAGTTATGCACAGTTGTCCTTTAGTTCAATTGTAGGAGCTGTGTTGTGGTAATTGGGTTTGGCACTATGAATGGAAGTGGTACGAGACTTCCTAAGCTTTTCATATTGGAGTTTTTTAATTCAATTGGAGTTCGCGGGTGAAAGATATAGATTAAAGTAGACCATCGAACGGTAATACGAGAGAAGAAAGAAATCATGGCATTTGAAAATATTATTCGGAGTCTCTACATAATTATGGATGTTGCAAAGAAATTGCAAAGTTTAGTGTGTTCAAAAACTTTCTTTCTACATAGAAGCTTACTTGGGTTGGAAAAGTCGAGTTAAATGGGCATGAAAATGAAATTGAAGAAGTGAAGAGGTTAATGACACAAGCTAAGGTTATATGAGCAATCCTGAACCTCACAACGACCCTCTTGGCATTATACCTTCCATTATTCATTTCAGAAATATGAAAAACCCATATTTTATTTATACTCATTAAAGTCTTTTTATTATCACCTCAATTATTTCATTTTGTTCTATTCTGCTCCAACTTGTTTCACTTCTAGTTCAACGACCCTAGCTTTTTTGGGTTTTAAATCATTTTAGTGTAACTTATCTTATATTGAATTTTTTGAATCATGGATGCCCTTTTTATTAATCAATTTCTATAAACTTACAAATTATGGCAGTAAAAGTTGTTTACAAACTGCACTTGCCTATAACTACATTTCTTAAGTAGAAACGGGGCCTAGTCTATTGTTTTCTATTGTGCATAAGTATTATCAAGTGACATTGCATTTTGAAGACTTCAGGTATGTTCATTGCATATATCTTGAAAAATTAGCATGTATTTATCAAAATATGATGTTCTGCTAATCAATGAATCTGTTTGATCAGTGATTTGTCACATAATTGGTGACCCCATCAATTATCAGTTATAGGGCATTGCCTTCAGTTACCCGTGCGGCTTCTAGCCAGGTCCCTAATTGACTTGACAGGTGCACACCTAACCATAGATTGTAACAATTACAAGGGGCTCACTTCTAGGTAATAATCAGCAATGCAATTTTATATTTATCTCAGCCACTGTTTTAACTTAAAATAAATTACAAAGCAGGCCTAAAAAACATTGCAAGGTTATTTTACAATACAGTGATGTATGTACTAAGCTTCGGCTCACCATTCAAACTGTTTTCCTATTTTGTTTTATGCATGCACAGGAGTTGCTTTATTCTACCAAGCCAGTTGAAGAAATCGAGGGTTCAAGGACATCTGGATGGGTTCATAGTGGTGGCTGTTCATATTATATAGAGACCATTGGATAAGCACTTCAGTAGATAGTGATGTAAGTTAGGCGTCATTACTTGTATATGATTTGATGAAGTTTGAAGATGTATATAAGTGACTCATGTCATATCCAGTCATAGTGCGTAGAGCCTAGCCCTTCAGGACTACGGTAACGCCCTGTTCATTGTGTTTATCAGTTGTAGTATATATTATGGAGATGAATAGTGGCATAGGTATAGCGGGGGCGTTGCAAGATTTGTCGGAAAAATAGACCATTGTACCCCAAAACTCCTAAATATCATATAAATAATGATGATAAAAGCCAACACAGGCTGCATACCACTCATTGAACCCCCCATTTTTTCTTAAGAACTTATTTTTTTGATATCAAAAGAACACTGTAGGTAATTAACTTGTAACTCTAGAAGGGAAAATCTTTGGGTTATTAGGTAGGCAGTAGATAGCAGACCAAAATGTGACTTACTTTTTGTATGAAATTATGGGTTATCAATAAGGACTTTACTAGAATGCGTAACCCGCTCTAGTAGGAATGACATTTCATTAAGGATTTCCTCCTTTTCTGCCAGGAGGTCAACTTTGATGATCACTATTGGCGAGTTCTCGGCTTAGACTATCTGCCAGAGAACTCTTCGATCCCTGTATATGTTCAATGGAGAAGGAAAATTGGTTAAGCCATAATTGCTAATGCAGGAGTCGCCCCTTGCGCTTGCATATTTGATAAATTCTTTTTCACAAAACCAAGTATTCCTTTACAATCAATTCGAATAAGGGCGGGTTTTGGGGCTAAAATGATTAGAAGTTTTCAATTCTCCTTATGACTCCAAGTATTTATTTTTCCATCGTGGGATTGTTGCATTCTTCTTTATTAAAGCTTCCACTACAATATTTATAGTGTTTTTCTCCTTCTTTGATTTTAAGTACTGTGCTCCAATGTTCATTGCTGGTATCTATCTCAACAACTAAATTATCTCCTTCATTAGGCAAATTAAGAACAGGAAGATTTTTACACATCTTTTTAAAATTCTGAACTATCTTTGTATCATTAGGGTCCAGGTCTAACTTACTTCTTTCTTGAGTTTCTGCTGCAATAGCTTCTTAGTTTAGCTAAATCTTTAATAAAATCTGAAGCATAAGTTAGGCATCCAATAAACCTTTCTAGTTGCTTCCTATCTTCGATTTTTTCAAAAAAATTTTCTATTTTTTCCAGAATATGTTTTTATAGGATGATTTGTCCAGCTTTTATCTCTAAGCCTCAAAACTCAATTTTTTGTTTAGCATAAATGCATTTGTTTTTACCAGGTATGATACCATGATCAATGCATCTCTTGGTGACTGCCAATATATCATCTTTGTGCCATTCTATGGTTTAGAACAAGACAAGGATATCTTCATTATAAACTAAACAACAATGATTAAGATCTTTGAAGATATTATCCATTCTTCTTTGAAATATTTTAGGTGCATTTTTAAGACCGAATGGCATTACTATTCATTCATAATGTCCTTGTGGTGCACTAAATACTGTTAAAGGAATACTTTCCTCATCCATTTTAATATGCCAATAAGCACTTTTGCAATCCATTTTTGAGAACCAAGAGGCTCTTTGAATTCTATTGAAAGGGGAAGTTTTGTTAGGAATATAATACCAATAGAAGACAGTATTATCATTAAGCTTTTTGCAATTGATTACCATTCTTGCACTTCGTCTTTTTTCTTCTACATGATTTCTTACCATGAAAGCGGAACTGATGTGAGGACTCTTGCTATTCCTGATTAATCCTCTATTCAGAAGTTCTTTAATTTGTTTACCAAATTCTTGAATATCTTGGTGTGTATACATCATTTGTTTAACTCGGGTAATAGTGTTGGGATTTAATAAAGTGATTTTAGTAAATATTTTGTCTTTATCCCAACATTTTAGCGAATTATCATAGTAGAGTTCTTTAAATAAATTTTCTTGTTGTTCAATAATCTGCTCTTTAATAGATAACTTAAGCAATGCAATTGTTAGTGCTACCTCTCGCTGTGCAGGCATTATCTTCTCACCACGCTAGCTGTGTATAAATTCAATTCTCTAATGTGTATAAGCCTTAGTAAATTTTTTAATAGGAACTGAGTGGTCATTGATTGTAAATACTGTTTGGGTTATGGTTTGGGTGCATGGAGAATATAATCTTTCAAAATTATTTTCAATAATCATATCATGAGAAGGATGGTTAGTGGCCTATACAACTGGTATAATGTGTTGAACTCCTCTTAATTCTATGGATAACCGTTCTATTACTTCATTATGACTCATAATGCAATTCTCTACTATCCTTACTTGTAAAGAATTTTTAGCTTTTTTCACATAAATTCTGGAAATAATGATCTTTTCCTAAAGCATACAGAACAACCACTATCTATATAGGTACACAACTCATATTTATTATATCCTTCTAAACATATCTTTATTGGGATATAGATGCTATTAGGATTTGTATTGGTAGCCTCATAGTGTATCTCCATAGTCATGTTTTTGGCTAATTCATCCTCATAAATTGGTTCATTAACAGTTCTAGTTTTGTACCCAATGATCTTTCTTTCTAGACTCATACTTCAATCTACACTGGGTCTTGCATCTTCAAAAACTCATTCTACTTATTTCACTAGTCATGTTAATTGTATCATCTTCTTTAAACTCTTTTTTAGTTGATGAAAATCATTCTCCTCAATCTGATCTTGTACTCATACTTCTTAATAATTGGGGTTTAATGGTAATTTTGTCTTCTTCATCGATTTTTATTATATTTTTCTTATTGATCTTTGTGGGGTTGGCAAAGCTAAATATCCATGAATGATCAATCTTTATCTCTTATGGATTAGGTTTAATCCTCTGAATTTTTTGCATAGGGGTAGGGCTCTCAAAATTTTCTGCCTCTATCATGGTGACCTTAGTCTTTGGATCTATAGTATTATCTACTTTATAGATAATTTTTTAGAATATCCTTAATGGATATCCTCCTCTTTTCATATCCATTCTGACTGTTTTTATCTTAAGGCATAGGAAGTTTTTAACAAACTCACATTTTAGGCTCACATAATATCTAGGTCTACAATTGAACCCTACAGATCCATTACATAAGTTAGTCTTTATTGCTGTGATAATTTGATTATTGAACTTGGTATGCTAATATCACAGAGCAAAGCATGGAGATCAATATCTCTACCATAATATTGTAATGGAGTAATTTGAACTTGGACACTTCCAACATGAATATATCTATACTTTCTATCTTTGTTACGTTTAAGAATGTTTTTCCAATTAATGAGATTAACTTTTCCTACATCATACTCAGAATCTTTGATTTCTAGATCTCCTTTCATCATTTCACATACGTATTTGCTTTTTAATTGAAAGATAAATTTTTTTATAGATCATGTCTTTCTGGATTATGGGAAGAACCCAATCTCCTTTGACTTCTTCATTATCATTGTCCACAACAAACTCTTCTCTTTGAAGATCACAAAGACTAATTGAACAACTTTCCATTATATGACTTGTTTCTTCATAATCACTTTTTTCATATTCATTGTCCATTATAATTTTAACAATCCCTTTGTTGTTATATAGGGCTAGGTCTAATTCCTCATCTTCATTAAGCTCAATATAATCTATGCTTCCTAAGGTTTCGATAAACTTATTATTCTTTCTATTTTGCATTCATTAGAATAATGCCCTACTTCTCCGCATGCGCAACATTTGTAGTTGTTTTTTCGTACTGGGCAATAAACAGCTTTCCTAAAAAATCTACGTTTTTTAAGACTTGATTTGTTATAATATTTTCTTCTATATTTGTCACCCCTCTGCTTGTTAAAGCTCATTTTCTTGTAGAATTTTCTTTTCCTTCGCTTATCAGGTTCATTTCCCCATTAGTGAGGTGAATTCCAGCAAGTTAGGAATTGCTTCTTAATTTTGTTTTACTTTTGGAGATCAAGATATTGATCACTGATCCATTTTCTTAGACAAGAAATTCTCAAACTGAGGGTATCAATGGCATCTGTTTGTTCCATATATGCAATGTATTTTTCATTAATTATGGAATTTATAGGATATGGCAATTTGTCATAGAACATACCAAGATTTATTTCATTATGCCTAATTTTGTAATAATATTGACTAAATTCAGCAATATAATTTTCTAGATATCTCATATCCTATAATTCTATGTTATTAATATTTCTTTTCCATTCTCTTGCTTTTTCTTCAGAATCAGGTTTAGCTCTAATAAATTCGGTTTCAATTTCCTTACGTAAATTTTTAAATATTGCAGCTGGTGTTTTCATCATTCTTAAAGTATTTTTACTATCTTTAGTTAATGAATTGTACCAATCAGCTACAGTACCGGAAAAGCTATATGCGATATAGTTTAGGGAGTTGCCGCAGTCCATATAGTATTTAGTTTTAAAACACTATTTATTCCTCTTTTCTGATGCTTAAATATTTTTTCTCTATTACAGGTTCCATTAATGTTTAAGATATATCCAGTTTGGCCAATTAGGATAAGGCCAATTTTTTCATAGGCCGTGGTTTTTCTTGGGATAAACTCGAAGGAGAAATTGCTTGTACGTTCTGCTGGCACGTACCTAGGTCTTAAGAAATGAGTATTTCTTTTAGAAGGCTCACCAAATTCTTTAGGGGTTAGGAATGACATTGTTAACTAGATTGGTCTCTATTTCATATAAATTGAGTTGTTCTTCAATTTCATTAATCTCATTTTCAACAGTTATTTTACCATATTTTTTTATCTAATTTTATTTTAATTTCTTCTAAAGGTAACACATTAAGATCTTCTAGTTTAATGCGGTTCATTTGCTGAGATATTTCTTCTTCCAATAAGATATTATTAGTCACCTCATCTTCGTCAGATAAAACATCATATTTGTCACTAATTGCGCCCATGATCTTATTCATTTCTTCTGGATTCTATTCTTTCTCGAACATATTCTGTAGTTGTTCAAGAGTATACTGCTTATACTCAATCTTCTTCTTCTTTTTCTGTTTTTTCAGCCGATTTCTCACCTGATTTTTTTCTTACTTCTTTTTGAATTTTTATATCATGCAAAGGAAAGGATTTTTGTTTTTTAGGTTTTGGAAAGGATATTTATGTTGAAATAGAGTACTAATATTAGAGGTAGATTTTTCACTATGTCTTACTTCGTTAACAAAAGAAAGATGAATTACCGATAATTGCTTCTTAAGCTCCTTGACTTCGATCTTAATTTAGCTAATTCGGCTTTTAATTGTGAAACTATATTAGTAATATAGTTTAATTGAGGTACTAGTGGAGAAAGGCCTTCCGGTGAGTGAATAATATGTGAATAATTTGGTCCAGGGCAAGCAGGTAATGATTCTAGCATTAATCACGGTTAATTACAATTAANTAGCTTAATTAATCATTAATTAGCTTAATTATTTTAATATATTTGGTCACATAGCTCTGATACCATCTGAAAGAGAGCGTCGAATAGTACTTATGAGCAAAAAACCACATGCACAAATTTTTATGTTTCAAAAGTTTTTCAGGATTTGGGTTAGATGTGCACTTGGCGTCCCTGGTGCAATTTTAAAAAAGATAAGTTTGGCCGACTTTGGTCCCAAAAAATATTTTCCCAAAGCTAGAGGGACTAAAAAATATTTATCAGAAAATATGATTCTGGGAAATTACTTAACCTAATCTTGATAGTCCAAAAGATAGTTTTTTCTATAATGTTGCTACCTAGATGCTTTCATGTAGAGATGAATTATTTACGCTTTTGAGCTTGAATTTAGCTTTATAGTTTGCTTTCTGCTCACTTTGAAATAATAATTAAGCGAAGAACTAAGAATTTGATTTCTAATATATGAATTGGTGCCATACAATGTATTGCTTGATTTTTTAGGTGAGTTTGTCTTTTTTTTTTCCCACTTTAATATAGATCGATCCAATAATTTTCATTTTGTGACACTTGTAAATAAAACAATCTAAGAAAAGCGAAGAATATAACACAAGTGTTAGTGGAGTCGAGTCTAATAATCTAAGTGCTAGTGAAATCTATTATTTCTGTGTGTTCTTTAAACTTTATTTTGTTAGTACATATGATGGCAACTATTAGTAGGCGGACACCTACCCAAATGTCTGCCGCTGTGGAGACCTTTCTTGGCTTATGGTAAGTCAAACTTGTTATGCGTACTTTATGATTAAAAAAAAAAAAAAAATCATTTTCATTCCTTTATAACAGTGTCACTATGAAAAACGCAGCTACCTGATATGACTTGAAAAGAGTATGAGTTCGTTGTCCGTGTCGCTATAGGCAAGCAATAGATCATCTGCATCCTGAGGCTCATATGTTGTATATTATCACAAAAATGAGCCTCAGGATGCAGATTATCCATTGCTAACCACATCACAAAGAACTCCAACACAAAAGAGAATGGTGAGAAATGAATGGGATGAGGAAATCAAATGAACCCATGGTAAATGCCATCTGTATCCTGAGGTTCACACGTATATTTCCTAAAAAATGAGCTTCAGGATGCAGACTATCCATTGCAAACCACATGTTAATGGAGAACAACTCCAAAGAAACATTGCTCTGAACGGATCCTTAACTTTGTGGTAGTATAGTTGAAGCTAGTTATGTTGAAGAAAATACTTGCAGGTGGAAATTTATACTAGGCAGTAAGATGCGAAGTATAGCTCCCAGTATAATGCTGAGATAAAGCTGCTTCAAGAACTAATCAATCACGATTTTGTTCTGGCACTAACCAATCATGGAATGACCGCAAAGGTTCCTTTCAATGAACAACAAAGTGTAGATGCTGATTAATGTCTTCGGAGATTAGGATATTCTCTGGCATTTTGATGATAATGCTAAGTAATTTTGTTTCTAGTGCATAACGAAAAAATACCCATGATTTTTCTATTTAATGACTATCAATTTAACTCAAGAAACAATACTGATTTCTCTTTAAGCCGCCTCAAAGGATTCCAATATTCTTGCGCCCACGGAAGATAGGCTATTCATGGAAACAGCGCATTGCTAGCGTATCTCCAGGGTTATATGCTGTGACACGCAGACATATTCCTCTCTCATGTACAGTAACCGGGTTGGACACTCGATGCACAAATACAGATTGATTGTTCACACTTTTTACATAGTAGAAATGTCAACAACAAACATGCTGAATTTTTTCGAAAACTGACAAATCTAATATCCAATTAGATAACTGTACAGGGGACTTGCTGTAGTATATTCTTTTCTGAATAAGGGCAATTCCTTGTGACTTATAAGCCTTGGTGTGTTATTTTCGATTTGGGCAGCGAGGACACCTAGTGCTCTAGAGAAGAAGTGGTCTCTTCAAGACACATAGTTGAGTCCCTTATGTCACAATGCGATAGAGCAAAAGAATGACACTTATTGTGACTGAACAGGTACCACCATCATGCTAAGAAGCCTAAGATAGATGCTGAGATAGAACGTAGGGAACTTGTACTGAACAATATGACTCCACATTTTGCAGGATTGCTAAAATCAAACGTGAAATTCAACAACAGTAGCAACGGATATGATAGAACTTTGAGCTTTTTAGCTGATCATCTCAACATCACATAATGGATGCAAGCTAGTGCAGTGAGGACTGCGATCGCCGCATTCGGGAGATCCTCACAAAAAATATAACCGCCATTTGGAAGTTCTACCTATGTGATCATACTTTAACGGTTCCAGTAAATCTCTATTGCGAAGAATGACTTAGTCAGAGGTCCGGGCTAACCCAAACAATTGTTTGAAGAAAATTATTGTGGGGGGATATGGAAAAAGGGGTTTCCAGAACATGAGATGGCCACATGCAACAAAGTAGCATATGTAGAGCTATAACTGTTTAAATTGGCGGATTTATGTGAAGAGTTGGGGTGTTCATGGACAGTCCAAGTCAAAAGAAAATTCTAATGAGCTATACTTTGAAGGGGGTTAGATTGGTATATATATGGACACTTGTAGAATGAATAGTTTAACATATAGACACCCTGTTTTATATGTCTAGATCCGTCAGTTTGTGATCACTAGAACTAAGTATAATTGCCAAGTATCAAAGTCATGCTATGGATTTTTGTTAAGCACCCTCGAATTTTATGAGACAATGGACATCCTTACATAATGGCCTACTAACTACGCTGGAGGGCATGTTATATGAGTTGTTTGTTTTTTTGATGTGCTATAAGACTTTACCATCGGAAGCGATTAACTGTGCAATTTTCTTCTGATCATCATTCACCATTGCTGATTCTTGTATTACTCAGAGATCATCCATAAAATGCTCATCATTTGAGTCACATGTAGATCTTCATATACACATCTCTGATTATTTTGTAAAACCAACACTTTTGGAAGAAC
>NCQT01090353.1:2821-12841 GCA_002740465.1 Stenocereus thurberi | reverse complement strand
GAGTGCAGTAACCCCACCTCACTTGTAGCCAAGCATCAATCTTCCTACACTCAGCTGCAGCAATTGGCCACAGTGCCTTTTGCATATCCTTCTCTATTTAGTAGCACTACCAAACCAAAAATCTCCCCCCCCAAAAAAAAAAAAAAAAAATTGAAAAGATGGTGATAGCTACAGAGTTTAGGCATCCTTGGTACTTCTTCTAATAAGATGAAAGGGAGTGGCTTTACACCTCAAGCTTACATTTGGGAGTACATTGTTCATGTAGGTAGGTTTATCATTTTCCATATGTGTTCTATGCGTCTAGGTTGCAGCGCAAGCTATGTGTGCTTCCATTCGATAAGCATGGGGCTTAGGGATTATCATGACTGTCTTGTACCCACTTCACCCTCGATGCCAGGCTATGAGCTTCCCTATGACCCTTGCCGCCGTTGCCCTTTGTTGGCACATCGTGATTATCAGCACAGCGTCGTAACTGACCCAAAAATTCCCTTTGTTGTTGCCACAGCCACTCTCCCACCAGATTTGACCACAATATCGTTGGAAAATATAAACGACAATGGAGACTAATGCTGAATTAGTCAAGGAATTCAAACAATATATGCGGCAACAACTCAGCAATTGCTGGAACTAGAGGAGCAATGTGACCTACAGAACCACTGATGGATGGAGCTTCCATTATGGTCCACATAATAACAGAATGGGCCAATTTAATTCTCAAAATCAATCCCATCAACAAGATTATGGGCTTAAAATAGATTAGCCTAAATTTTCCAGCAAAGGAGACCATGAAGAATTGTGTGATTGGATAATTCAACTAGAGAATATCTTTTGCTGTAAAGGGGTTAGGCCTGAGGATAGGTCAACTTTGCAGTTATTTTATTCCATGGGTCTGCTTTGGCTTAGTGGACCTAAGCTGAGTCTCGACCAGGCCTTCAAGGTCCCATCTTGACCTGGGCTCAACTCAAAGAAGCACAGACCCTAAAGTTCATTCCTTCTAATTATACTCAAGACCTTTGTTCCAGGCTTCGCAACTTAAGTGTGACAGATGGAAACAAAGATGTCGACAAATATACTTGAGAATTTCAAGTGAGTCAATCGTTGTCGATTTGGGGAGACCAAGACGCAAAGGATCATTCGTTATATTGGTGGTCTAACTCCTGCTTTCCAGGTTGATTTATATGGTAAATTTTGTTCCCCTTGATATGGCTACTGCTTAGATCTCCATAAAGATATCCTTCGATTCAGGATAGAAAATTCCCAATCTTCTATAGTGTGTTATGAATGCAAGGGTAGCAAGATCTTGTCCTCATAAGACTTCTGCAATTCAGAAGTCAGGAGCAATTAATATCAATCTCACTGAGGTTGATCAAAAGAATCAGCACCCAATGTTGAGATGAGCAGCAAAGAGAGGATGAGGATACTAATGCATTTGATCCAATAGCGCCTGAAGGATTAGAAAGTGACTCACAAGCTGCTCCTACAGGCAGAAAAAGAAGGGCTTGAAGCCTCTAAAAGTCCAATCATGTGTTTTTCAGGTATCTGGGCAGTATCAGCATGAATGGATCAACCAGCTCAGCACATGTTTCAGTGGATAATGGTAATGCAGTAAATTTAATCTCCAAGAAAATCAGTAAGAAGTTGCATGTGCATCCAGACAGTGCTCACAGGATGCATGTCTGAAGTTTCCTACAAGGTACTAGCATGATTGTGGATTCTGCAGTAAAATTAGAGCTTCACTAGGGCAGTCCTACATTTCTTACAAGGTTCTTTCTGTGCAATATCGGTCCATGTGATATTATTTTGGGAAGGTGCATGTGACACTATGCGGGAAGACCTTGACAATAAGATGACTATATAATTGACAATGGGCACGCAAATACCATCTTGGTGAAGACTTGAGCTGTGCACCACCTATTGAAGTCAAAATCACTATTGTTAATGCCAAATCCAGGACGTCTTCTTCTAGTTCGCCTGAATGTTCGAGGACGAACATCTTTCTAGAAGGGGAATGATGCAACAAATTTTTAGAATTTCATGATATGCTTATTTTATCTTTATTTTTCTTTCTTTATACTATTCTAAGGAAATAAATCTTGTCTCATTTTATTTCTCATTTTCAGAGAAATACTGTTGCTGAAGGATTTGCCCATAAAAAAGTAATTATAAGTCATTATTAGTCACATATGAATTGAAAGCTTTCTATGCGCATAGAAATCTGTTCTACATCAATAACACACCAAGGCTCATTAGGAACATGAACTCCCACATTACAAAAGTCATTTAAATGTAAACCCCTGAACGACTTTAGCAAACTGCATGCTCCAAAGGAATGTCAACAAAACTTACATTATGAAGCCATAAAGTTAGCAAACAGCAGCAAGACCACGAGCAGGCATAAAGTTGATACATGTTTTGGTCCATCCTCAATAGTTTCCGAGAAAATGCCTATCCTTCAGCCTCGATTGATATATCCCACATTTAATACATTTTTAGAAGAATTGACAAGCTTACACAGAGTGAAAGTTGCATATAACTTGTATACGAAATTCTAAAGCTATTACCATGACTGAATCCTACATGGTAAGCTCTTGGAAACGTCACCACAAACTCACCAGGATTCTGCACCAACCTGATCAAATAATCAATATATAGCCTTAATACAAAATTGAACTAGTAAATATCCAGCATAAATTAACTCAAGCACCAGAGCATTGGATATATGACTTCAAAGACATAAATAGACACACCTGCAACACGGGATGCCAGATGCAACAACTAACTCAGGTGATAAAAGAGTGGTCTTTTCACCGATAAGTTTCAATGCAGCTGCCCAAGAAAGAAGTTGTGAATTACTAAATCATGCTTTTTGACTGCTGAACAAAATCCCTCGTAATGTAATTGAAATGGACAGAACATTGTTAGCCAAAGAATTAAGAAATGATGAATTCAACAAGGTAAGATTACATTCCTACTTCTGTACATATAAAAGGTTAAACTTTCAGATCAAAAAGCAAACATGTATTGACAACATCTTATTCTGTCATGCTTACCATTTATTAACACTAGATTAATAGCACTTTCAGCATGATAAACTGAAAAGACAGATTTCATATAAGACATACCAAACTGGTCAATATTTCCTCCATAAGCCTGTGTACGAATAATTTCCTCAAAAGCAAATGCATAGTCTCCAGGGACTGCATACCACGTCTTCGGTGAGCCCATATGAAGAAAATTCAAGCTATGGAGCTCATGATCTTCAACATGCCAAGCAAACCAGCTGAACAACATACCAATGTAAACCATTGGGGATGTGACACCAGGAATATCATCCAGAAGAAAACGAGTAAGCGAACCAGCAGAGCGAGCAATTACTTGTAAGTTCCATGGACTGTTTGAAAGCTTCCATCCAGCAGTACCTTCGAGTTCATTAGTAGAGTGTAAGACACTCTGCTCAGTTGACAAGGAAGTTTCAGTTAGTAAGGAAGTTGGTTGATCAGCAAACTCCTTGCCTGGCTCTGAAAATGAATATGAACTCCGGCCCACCGCTTCTATGACTGCTCCACTACCAGGATTCCTCAGATTGTTCAAATCCTGCTGACGGCAGCCAGAGCTTCCCCGATGACTTTGGGCATATTGTTTCCTCCTCCTCTTACGTCCATGAAAATAATGTAGAAGTCTGTCTGGTTCTCCAAAACCAGAACCAGGAACATCATTCGCATATTCCACATATATAGGCTTCTCTGAATTAGACTTCCAAAACAAAGTCTCTATGACTTGCGGAGTAACTTCCTTAATCCCACCTAAAACACTCCGACTAAATGCCTTTGACTTTGACTCAAATTGTTCCAATGTATAAACCTCCCCACTTTGCCATACTTGCTTCTGCGCAGCAGACTGCGGCATACAGCCAATGTCCTTGCTTCCCTTCACAGCTTGACCCAATTCTTGTTGTCTGGTGGTAAATACAGCTTTAGCCTCAACACCAATTGTCTTTCCCTCAGAGACCGCATTCAGCGGATCGACAGCAGCAACAGTAGCATTTACGTCCAAACCCAATACACGAGATCTTGACAGCGACCTGTTTAAATTGCTAAGAACGTATCTCTTTGATGGTTTGGGCAACGGAGGAATAACTTTACATATACCAAAAGCACTAGCTTCCTTCTCGATTTTCGAAATATACGCAATTGGATCAGCAAATTCTGTGGCAGTGGGCCGAAATTCCGGCGCTAATGGCAAACTCTTGAGCCATTCAGGTATTTCAACATTGGCCATTAAAATCTACAAAGGCTCCACACCAAATACATAGAATTGGCAATCAAAGCAAAGATAGATTTCCAAGTCATGCAGCGAAATGAAATGTCTGGCTTAAACCCTCGATTGAAAATTCCTCTTCAATAATTTTTCTTCTGCATCAACTTTGCTCAAGAATGATACAGATTACACGATATAGAGACCCACGAACACAAATGTGACATGAAATGGAAAACCAAAGGCATGAAAGGTATGAATTTCGCGTAACCTGTAAACTGCAGATACTCAGAAGACAGGAACGAGAGGGGTGGGGAAAGAGAGAGAGAGAAAAGTTTGTATAAATCCTTTTATTGCAGGGCGAAAGATGTGCTTACCCCTCTTAGCCTCCCCCAATTTCCAGCAGGATTCAACGCGGCAGAAACTTCCAGCCTTTCCAGATTTTAGAGCACATGCACAAATGGACGCTTACCCTTAACATCATCCATGAGTCTAGTAAGCTTTTAAATCCTAGCTTGCATCTCTTACATCTTTTTGTAGTTTATTATAACTCTTTATATCTTTAACAAAATTTTTATAATTTTTTTCATTTACTTACATCTTTTTATATCTTCTAATATAAAAAATTTATATATAATTTTATAAATATAATATTTCTATAAATATAAAACAAAATTTAATGATATGAATTGTATTTAAATTTTAACATAAATTATATACTTTATCATAGATAAAATAAGTTAACATACTCCTAAAATTATATTAATTTTGCTAAACATCACCCTAAAAACAATAAATAAAAAATATCTATTATTATTCAAATAAAAATCTTATTTGTATATATAGTAAAAATTTTTATAAGATCTCCTTTATTTAAATTTTCTAACTTACCTAATTATATCAAACTATTCGTAGTNNCGCTGCTTTTTCTATCTCCCCAAATGATCGCTGCTTTCAGAAGAGACTCTCTCTCGCTCTCTCTACTGCTCTTCCCTGTCTTCCCAAATACCGGTTCTCCAGCGTGTTCCCACATGCCCGATTCCCTCTCTTTCCACCGCCATCTCGTTATCTCGGAGCCGGCAAGCTCGAATTCTTGGTCATGGGTTCCTCCATCGTCGTGGGTAGTTCTCTGTCTCCCAGATGAAGGTGTGTCCAAAGCTCGTCCAACCGCCGCCGCCCCCAAGATGCAGATCGACATCGGGATGTCGGAGCAATGGGTGGTCTTCTCCGATTTTGCTTGGCATATGTGAATGTCATCGGAGTAAGAATTTGCTTCCACTGATTTGAGATTTTCCTTCTACTGATTTTGCTTGGGTAGTTATTGTTGATTGCAAGTTTCTGGGTTTTTGGTTCCCTGATTAGAGTTTGGGTTTGCATGCTGCTACTGATTTGAGATTTTGCTTCAAGTGATTTTCTGGGTGTTTGGTTCCCTAACTCCATATTTGGGCTCGTATTTTTTGCTATGCTTACGGTTACTTACGGTTACTGATTTTCGATGTTGGGATGATCAATCGCCGAAGCTCCGACAAGACTCTGGTGACCACGGCGACTCTTCTGCCGTGGCCCACCTCATTCGGGCTCATAACGCAGCACAATGTTGAGTATTGGATGATGGCGTAAGATTTTGCTTATACGAATGGGATTCATGGCACATCGATATCCATATTTTTCCAGGTTCTTTCAGTCTAAAAATATATTTTTTTTTTCCCTAAAATCTTCGAATATCACATTCAATACGATTTTTACTTGTTATCACAAAGCAACTATTTATCCTTGTGTTTTCCATCCAAGTTGGGCCTCTCAATTTTATTTTATGTTTTTTGGGTTTAATTTCTGTATGAAACTACAGAATGTGAAGGCTGGTTTTGATGCTGCAATCAAAGTAGTTATCAAGCCTCCTCAGAAACAGAAACAGAAGCAGAAGAAAAAGAAGCCAAAGCCAGGATGTAAAATGTAAGCGTTTTTCCCTATCTTCTCTCTCTTAGTGTCTCATGTTTGAATTATCTGAAGACTGAATCTTTTTCCAAGAATCATGTACTACTGGAATTGCTGAATACTTTATCACCATCCTAGGTTTGGCTAAACATAATTTCCCAGAATGCTCACCCCAAGGTACTACGATTAACCGAGAGGTTTGATTGCAGCAGCTGTGTTCACTTGCTGCCCAACTGAAGTCGTCATTAGGGAACTTAATGAACTTATTAGAACTTTGACAAATAATAGAGAGAAGTAGAACTTACCACTAGATTAGAGCAAGATGCTTCAAACAATTGAAATTCATTGTATATCCTAATGTTCCTATGATTGAACTAAGCTGACACCACAACTGACCGACCTCGTGCAAACTAATGATAATGAAAGAGATAAAAACCAAAATCAGAGTTTATATTTGTTCCGACAGATGCCTAATCCTTCAAGCAAAATATGGGATTTAGTCCTATGTCACTTGCCGAAACTTTCTGTCTCTTCTCAAAAGCATTGGAAACACCTTGGTCTAGATTTTCTTTTACTGGACACCTTAGATTTGTATGACCATGTTCTTTGCAAATTGAACAACTCTTGGTTTACTTTTTGGCCAATTCCTTTCCGCCTTTCAAGCGTGCCTCTCTTGGGCGTCCTTTCGTTTTTTTGTTTCGGTGAGCATAGAACATGACCTACATCTCTCAAATCCTCATCGATCTGAATAGGATCTGGTTCTAAAACTTCCTCTGTTACCAATTCCTGTGCTTCACCACTACTTTCTGCCATATCAGAATGTCAGCGCAAAGGTAGATAACACGGCGATATATAGAAACAATCCTTTTGAATGAACACCCGTAATATTTGACGACAAAGAATGCCCCAAAATTTAAAATTCTTACAGTTGCATAATGTAATGCTTCCATCCCAGAAGACCATGTGCATTCTACCATCTGATTTGTAGTGCTTTAAGATGAACTCATTTCCATCTTCATGGACAACTGAATATTGGCTTGCTTTCTCAATTTCTTCTTAAAACTTTTTGAAAGCAAACGATGTGAGAACTTGAAAAGCTTGCTCTTCTAGTGGCGACCTCGTTTTCACAGAAGTTGGTCTAACTGTAGCAGCCATATTGTTATGTGTAGGCTCAAGCTCTATCTCTTTAATTGCAACGTCCGTCTAAAATATTAATAGAAGAAATTTTAAAAGGTATTAGTGCTATCTCTGCAAACCTGATTTTAATAGAAAAAAATTCAAAAAAGAAGATACGAACCTGGTTAAAGATGTCCATCAAATTGGTGTAAGAAGAAATAAATCTCTTGATGAAAGCATTTATACTTTCCGATCGACCTATCATTGTCATCCCTCCGAAAAAATAATCACGAAGATAAGCCGGTGCCCAAAAGTGTCTGATTTGGTGTAGACCTTCGACATATTTATTATTTTGCAAGTTGTATTTCTTGACCGTTACAAGCCAATTATGCTCAAATTCTTCGGGAGAGTTCAACTTGTATAACATGTAAAATTCACCACACCAATTCTGATACTCACTTTGAAGGAGTGCCATGAACCAACCGCTAAACTTCGATGTGATATGCCATATACAGTAGCTATGCTTCATAGTAGGCATTTCACTTGCGATTGCTTCAGATATCCAAGGATCTTAATCTGTTATAATTGTCTTTGGAGGCTTTCTTAATGCATGAACAAAAGTCTGCATTTGAAATGTAACGTAACATTAGAATAGAAGTTTCTAATTTTACAAATAAGATACGTATATGTACATGTATGAAAAGAAAAGGAAAGAAAAAACCTTCATTAACTACTTAAAAGTAGACGTAGTTTCATTGTGTAAGAGTGCACATCCAAATAGAATGGTGTTTCCGTGGTTGTCGATGCCCACAAACATTGCACAAGGCATGTCATAGGCGTTAACTTTGTAAGTGGTATCAAAGACGACAACATCACCATAGTTGTGATACCAATCGAAGCTTTGAACAGGACACCAAAACAAGTGTTCAAGTCTCCTGTCTTCATCTATGTTGTATGCATATTGAAACTTGATATTTTCTTCTTTAGCTAATTTCATGCTCTCAATCAAGTCCATGGCATCATTAGGTGCAATCATTTTCTTCACCTTTGTGAACAGATTGTGGATATCCTTTTCAATGAATGGAAGACGACGATGTTCGACCTTTTTTTCGAGCTCCATAACTCGAATAATCTGTGTAACAGAGAGTCCAACTCCCTTGTATAACAAAATTTTTTCTTCCTCCTCAGGTGTGATGACTCTATTACATGGGAAAAGGAGCGTTTCATAAGGCAAAAGACGTTCGTGATTGTGTTGTTTGACAAACCTTGACACATGCCATTCTTAGGGGAATATTTCAAAGACTCTCCTTAAAGTGATACGCATATGAGCNNNGCACTCAAATCTGGAGGACTCCCTTTTCCTTTGATGTTTGGATGCGTGAATTACTTTGACTAGCTTTTTCCTTCCTCGATGACAAGAGAAATCACACCTCACTATCTTGTTATTTCTTTTATCATATCGATCTTTATGAATTCCAAAACCATGCTGTTCAGCATAATTTCTATAGAATACAAGAGCTTCTTCTTCGCTGCAGAACATTTGACTAATGAAAGGTTCATAGTTTTCGTCTGGGATTTCATTCAGATGAAAATTCATTATCCCTGATGATTATACTTGTAGTGAATATTATTTGGTAGTGGTTGTATTTAGAAAATGTATTGTAGAAATATGGTACATAAAGCCTCAGGTTCGACAAAAAAATTTTATTTTGCCGCCAAAGTGCCTTGATGCCTCAACTAAATTAGCCTCAATCATTGTTTTGCCGCCAGCTAGGTATGCTGCCAAACTTTTTTGTCAACAAAATTTTGCCTAATGCATTAAAAAAGGTTAGAAAGGTGCATAATTATTGTGCAGCAAGAAATTACGCAAGATAGAATTTCCATACAAAAACAAAATAGAATTGAGCCAAGATAGAAAGTAGTCTTTATTTCCATACAAAAACAAAATAAAATTGAGCCAAGATAGCAATTAGACAGGACATATTGGAGGAGTCTGCTTGTGGCATCCTAATGTTGCCGCAAAGCTATGGCCGTGAATTCAATTCCCATATAAAAACTATTAGAATTTGGTGTTAGTTGGAGTGTATTATGAAGAGTTTGATACGATTAGGCAAGTTAGAAGATTTAAATAAAAAAGGAGATCATATAAAATTTTTTACCATGTATATAGATAAGATTCTTATCTAAATAGTAATAGATACTCTTTTATCCGTTGCCCTTAGGGTGACGTTTAGCAAAACCGAAATTATAATATAAAAATTGCATTGATGTTTGTGTTTTGACATGAATCATATTTAAGAATAGCCAAACTTAAGAATAGTCAAACTATAAGTGAGAAAGTATTTCAACTATTTCATCCCTGAATTTTTATCAATTGCAATTTGGTCGCTATGATTATACAATTGAACATTGGATGATTCGTCCGCATTTGGACCTCTTGCTAATATTGTTAAACCTTTTTTGTGCAGAATAATAAAACTGTAAAGAGTCTTGCACGTAATGATTATCTCAAGCTGGTGCTACAATTTGATTTTGAGGCATCCCGCATTTCGTTAAAAATATTAGTTTAACGTTGTTTAATTTAAATAAGATTTCATTTTAAGGGTTCTATTCAATTTTGTGAAAAAATTATTATTTTTTAAATTTGCTTATCGGTAGGTAAACCTAATATTAATTAAAAAAACCCCAAGTGTAAAACATTTTTTATTCTATAAA
>NCQT01090332.1:2265-12798 GCA_002740465.1 Stenocereus thurberi | reverse complement strand
GCCTTCAACATAAGTAGTATGACTCTTGAAGAGAGGTTCGAAGCTCTCATGAAGAACTTCGAAGCAATGACCTCAACTAATGAAGAGCTGAAGAATTAGAAAGAAGAGTTGAAGAGTCACAATAAATGTTTTAGATGCTAGTTCAGCGAAAAGGGACGACCTGACCTTAATAACCATGAGGTTAAGGTTCCAAAGTTTAAAAGGAAACTTGATCCCAATGAATTCTTTAGATAGCTTTATAATGTTTATAGAATCTTTCATTATCACAAAGTCCCTGAGGAAATGAAGGTTAAGCTTGTTCCTCTTAGGTTGAGAAAGTACGTCTCAATTTGGTGGACGAACTTCTGTGCTATGCAAGTTAGAAGGAAAAAGAGCAATATCCAAACATGGGAGAAGATGAGATCTAAACTTAAAAACCATCTTCTGCCCCTTTCGTACCTTCATGAAAAAGAGTGTAATCAAGCTTACAAAGCTAAACAATAACAAAAAGCCAAACCATTCAAGAAAGATTACTCTAAACCCATAGTTATACCCCCTTTTTTCCTACAAAAAGAAGTTCCTGAGCCAATGGTTATACCCTTTTGACCCCATAAAAAGACTTAGCTCCACAAAAAAACCAAATTGGTTTAGAAGCTAGTGAGGGGGTTGTCAAAAAGGTGAGTGAAAATGAAGATGGAGATGCAGGGTTAGATTTGAGTAATCTTAATGGCCGAAGAAGAGACTTTAAGTTCTAATGAGCTTAATGACAAAAAGGATGCTAATGAATCATCTCTCATCTTAAGCAATCCACAAGGGTTTGAGTTAGAGCAAGAGGAAATTAAGTTTGAGCTTTAACATGGAACTGAGCCCTGCAACGAGGAATTAACCTTGGAGAATCAAGAAGAGGTTGTAGAGATGGTCCAGGAAGAGGAGACACTGATCTTGAGAAAAACCTTGAGCGAATTTCATGACTTGGGTGAGCAAAATGAAAGTTACAGTGCATATAAGTCATTACATTCCATGAACAATACACCAAGAATTGACTTAAAGCAAATAGAGATTGAGTATAAGCTTCAACCAAAAAACAAGCAATTGGACTCATTACTTGCTTTTGACAAACCCTTAAAACAGCCATGAGTTAGTCAAGTTCAAATTTCAACAAACCAAATACTCCTACCTAGTCATAGCGGAAAAACAAAAGAAGAGGGTCATTTTGTAGCCAGAATCCAATCCATCCCTACTTACCCGTTGGATTTAAGGGTAAATCCTTTTCAATAAGGGGAGGATGATGTAAATCCCTCAACGAACACTAATTTGGAGGTCTAAAGTAGTCAAGGGAATCCAAATTAGTCATCGGAACCAGTAAGGTTTTGAAAGTTCAAGAAGAGCAATTTGTCGAATTAATTCCAGCAGCATACCTTATTTTCTAAGCTTAATTACTTAGGCCTCTTTGAAATTTAAGACAAATATTTTTCCATGGATTTGAACATCAAGAACTTAGCATGCCAACCAAATAAGTTTCAGCTCAATTAGACTTCCTTCGATACTTCAAATCAGCTCTTAAACTCAAACTATCCAGGCTGCAGTTTTGGTACAGTTTGTACCCACTTTTATTTTCCTTATTTTTTAGACTAAACGACATCCAATCATTGTAATTTATTTCTTGTTAGTTTAGGTAGAATGTCTAGTTGATTTGTTATGTTAAGCAGAAACCGAGAAAAGCATGTTAAGGGGTCTAGTTTAGCCATTTTGTCAAAGCTGCCCAAAAGGCATTTTGACAAAGCTGCCCAAAAGGCATTTTGAAACTGCATGGTTGGCAAGATCTAACTAATTAAGGTACTTAATGATGTCCAAATAGTGATTTTCAAAAGGGGAGGTTTTCAGACATCTTGAGGTTTGCCCCCACTAAAGAAAGCCACAAATTCGATATGAAGATGCAGTGGCCTAATAGCAGTTAAGAGTGAGCTCCATGCGCCACCTAGTAGCCGATTTCTTAGCAAGGGAGTTTTTCCCTCCTAAGTGGGTTTCCTCCTTCAAGGTGTGTGTGTACTAGGCTATTAGCTTAAGCATAGTCACTAGGTGACTCATGAATGAAGAAAATGCCATGTGGAAGAAGAAGATTATGCCACTTTGTA
Source organism: Stenocereus thurberi (assembly GCA_002740465.1). Classification (NCBI taxonomy): domain Eukaryota; kingdom Viridiplantae; phylum Streptophyta; class Magnoliopsida; order Caryophyllales; family Cactaceae; genus Stenocereus; species Stenocereus thurberi. The sequence goes on along the minus strand of NCQT01090332.1, from coordinate 10,684 downwards.
AGCTCTCATTCAAACATTATGATAAGATGTGGTAAGCATACATTCCTCTTCTTATTTTAAATTAGCAGCCATGTATTCTTTCCTTCCAAGGGAGGAAAACATGACTCTTGCTACCTATGATCATTAAGGATAGCTTAATTTAATAATTTTAAAGCTATTACACTCATTCGTTCTTGTTTTGTTTTAATTATATGCTAAACCGTGTACTTAGGTATATAAGTATACTTAGTACGCTTCCTTTTTAAGTGATCTTTTAATGATTACCTAATGAATAAAGAAAGCCTTATGCATGCCAATATAAATAGCTTGGCGCTCATTTTGTAACTAAAGTGATGATTACGTGAAATCTGATGTTGAGTTTAAAACTCCTTAGTGTTGTTACCTGAATTCTCTACTTGCTTATCTCTAATTAGACCAATTAGAGTGTTGATCAAGTGAGTCTTAAGCCTTAATTCGATGGTAAAATCTATATCTTAATTAAGCTTAAGGGCCCTAAACTCAAGCTTAGTGGTGAAATCTATATCTAAGTGAGAGTTTAGTATTCACTAGATTAATCTTTGGTGGTGAAATCTGTATCCAAGGATTGATTTAGTTTCTATCCTTCTTCCTTGATTGTAATTTTTCTTGGTTTTAGCTTATACTCTTGAATTGAGTTAAGCTTAACCCTTGAGAGGTACCTCACCTAACGTACCTATTTTCACCAAAAGACCTTAATCTAAGGCAGACGAGGTGGTTCGAACTCCTGAAGAACTATGACGTTTATTTTCAGTACCATCCAGGGAAGGCAAATGTGGTAGTTAATGCACTGAGTCACCGACTGCACCCAGCACTAAATTGTTTATTGGGGTTACCCAATGACTTGTGCAAGCAATTTCAGAACATGGAGATCAATGTAGTCACTCCAAGAACCAAATCTATACTCTATACCATAGAAGCACAACCAACCCTTATAGAGGAGATCCCTGTAGCTTAGGCTACAGACCTATAAGTGGAACGGATCAGGGAGGAAGTGTTGATAGGGAAAGCACCTGAGTTTGTGATCCATAAGGATGGCAACATAAGGTTTCACAGCCAGGTGTGTGTCCCAGCTGTGGAAGAGCTTAAGAAGAAAATTTTAGATGAAGGTCATAATACTTTACATTCTGTACACCCCGAGGGGGGAATAAGTTGTATAAGGATCTGAAGCAGACATTCTGGTGAAGCAACATGAAACATAGGGTAGTTAAATATGTGGTGAAATGTTTAACCTGTCAACGTGTGAAGATAGAACACCAATGGCCGGCAGGACTCTTGCAATCATTGGAAATCCCCTAATGGAAGTAAGATTCGGTATCTGTGGACTTTGTTGTAGGGTTGCCTTTGACTTAGAGGAAGAATAATGCAATATGGGTGCTCTTAGATAGACTCACTAAAATGACACGTTTTATAGCTATGAGCAATACCTAGACCCTGAACCAACTGGCCCAAGCATATCTCGGGGATATAGTTAGACTACACAGAGTACCCAACTCCATAATGTCGGACCGAGACACTAGGTTTCAGTCGGGTTTTTGGTAGAAGTTACAGGAGGCATTTGAGACATTGTTACAATTTAGTGCTGCCTTCCATCCAACTACAGGTGGATAAACTGAGCAAACCATTTAGATACTAGAGGATATGCTAAGAGCTTGTACTCTGGACTTCAATAAAGCTTGGGACGAACAGCTGGCACTAATCGAGTTCTCCTACAACAATAATTACCACTCAAATATTGGGATGGCCCTGTATGAGGCGCTATATAGAAGAAGGTGCAGANNNNTACTTTGCTAGTAAGAAATCGTCAAGGCCCTGACCGTTGGAATTGAGTTGATCCAAGCTACCACTGACAAGATTCGGGTGATTCAGGAGCGAATAAGAGCCACCCAGAGCTGCGATAAGAGATACGCTGACCGAAGGCGCATACCCTAGAATTTCAAGTAGGAAATCAGGCATTTCTTAGAGTATCCTGAACCGAGGGAATTACAAGATTTGTTATGGTAGGAAAGCTTAGCCCGATATACATTGTGTTGTACCCTATTGTATAAAGAGTTAGGGAAGTAGCATACCGGTTGGAGCTACCACTAGAGCTTTCGAGTGTGCATAAATGTGTTTCACGTGTCACAGTTACGAAAGCACATCCCGGATCACTCTTATGTAATCAAGTCTATCCCCATCCAGCTTGAAAAAGACTCATCGTATGAGGAACAACCTGTGCAATTCCTAGACCGGAGGTAGAAACAACTCCGTAGAAAAATGGTGCTGTTAGTGAAGGTCCTCTAGGCAAATCACATGATGACAGAAGCAACCTAGAAACCAGAGCAGGGGATACAACCCAAAATCCTCAGTTGTTCTTACAACTAGGTTTGCATGAAGTTTCAGGGATGAAACTTCCTAAAGGGTGGTAGAGTGTAAAACCTCAGAAATTCATTGTGGTAAGCTATTATGTTATCATAAATTATTGAAGTTTCAGGGACAAAACTTCTTTAAGGGGGTAGTATGTAAAACCCCAAAAATTCATTTTCGGGATAGTTTATATTTAGCGTGGACCGACCTAGGATTTATGGCTTAAATCAATCCAAGCTAACACAAAATTATTTTATTTTCAAATCTTTCCATTTTGGGAAGGGAAGGACGTCTAAATTTATTTAAAAATCTTAATCATCTTTTGAATAATTATTTTTCCCTCCCAAAACACCCTAACCCTCGAGAATTATCTCTCCTTCTCCCACTCAAACTCTCCCTCTCCTTTTTCCTATCTCTCTAGCTACCCCTTTCTCTTCCTCTCATTCTCTCTTTCTCTTTTTCTCTCACATTCCCCCGTCACCTTGCTCTCTCTCTGTAGCTACCGCACATAGCAGCACTACCACCAGCCGTCGCCACGATCGGCCTTCGTCCGCCACCCTATCTCCCTCTTTGCTTTTGGTAAGTGTCGGGTGCATCCCATACATCTTCCATGCATACAAGGAAAAAAAAACTAGAGTCTTTTCATTATTTTATGGTCTTTAGCATTCAAGGGTACAAGTTTACAACTTTTAACGTGAGTTTTACAAATTTTCGAATTTTGATGTGGATGACGATTCAATCATTCCCTTTTCAAAACCGGATCAAGATAAGCATGGCAGTGATGTTTCAACATTTGTTTTGAATAAATTCATAATCTCTAGCTTGACTTGGATTAGAGGAGGGCTCAAAATTGATAAGATTGATGTGGGTAGTCGTGTGGCCTGATGTTGTGAAAATTGGGACAAGAAGAACACCCTTTAGAGGTGGGGTTTTGGCATAGAATATCACTGGAATGAGTCCAGAGCATTTGTTGCCTTTAAAAATTCACCCATGATGTTATACTGGTTGAAACACTATGAAACTTTTGTGACAGCTAGACCAAGATGTCCTATGTACTATGGCTTTTGAATCAATGGAATTGAGCTAATCTTCAAAAGTTATGGACCAATTACGGGGACTGCACAGATCTAGGCAATCAGTGATAGTACAAACGTTTTAAGGAATTTAACCTAGTAATTGATAGAATCTAGGGAAACACAAAACATACACATTGTAGGGGATGTGTTAAACTTTCCAGAATGGGTATGATCATTGAGTTTTAACATTGGAATCTCAAGGTATGGCCTCCGAAATTAGGGTCTAGTTTTTGACCTGAATTGAGAACCTGGTTAGTCACGTTTTAGAATTCCTAAAGTCATCTAAAAATCATAGAAAAATTATTCTGAGCAAGGAATGGACTATAGATGTGTCTTGTAAAATTCAGGGGCTAAGTACGAAAGTTATCTTAGTCCAGTTATAGATCATCAGGCCGAGCTAGGAAATTAAGCCCGTAAGTTACGGAAAACCTGGTACCAATCATGCCCTAATTTTTGGATGCTCTATGTTAGAAGGATATTTTATTTGAATAAACTCTTATGGTGTTAATAAACTTTATGGGTGTGTTGTGTTGATCTTTCCTTACATAGTGAAATGATGTTGCACTGAAAAAGTGGTGAGTTAGTTGCTGATAAATCTTTTTGATCTGTAAGGGTGCGGGCAGGGGCATTGAGGGTTTATGTTAATATGGTTTGGAAAGTGTGACCAGATGGGCAGCCTAATTCTCCGTTTGATAGAAGACCTATTGTGTTCACCGGCTAAAGCATGCATGGGTAGCAGCTACTTATCACTAGGGATAGTGGACGTAGGACAGATTATTGGTAACCATTGCTCAACGGTAGGCCAGGAAATAGTGAAGTGGCTGTAACTAGTCCAGTTGCAAGCCATGAGACCCACTGGGGTTACTCGTTGTTTTGTACCTTCAGGATTTGGGGACCAAGGTGCTGGGTTGGAGTGGAACTTTTACTAAGGCTGCTTGGAATGATTGAAAACCCATTATAAATTTTTCTTTGTTCTTAACTAGCTTGAAATGAATTTAAAATGTTTGTTAATAGTTAGGGGTGGTTGTCATTGAGTTATCACTCATTGTTTAAAAATGTTTTGTTTTTAGGTGAGCAGTCTGCATGTGCTAATGGGGACCAAGTTTAGTGAAGAGGTCGTTCTACCTCGTAATAAGACTTAGGAATGCAAGGACTTTTTGGACCAAGTTTTAGAACTTTTTTAAGGGTTATTGAACTATTTGGACTGAGTTTCAGGCCCCTTTTATTGGTTGTTGAACTTAACCCCAGTATTGCCTTGACCTTCAATTTATGTATGAATAAATGTCTCCCCTATTAGCCTAGTACTCACCGTCAGGGAATACGGTGGTAACGCCCGAGTTAATTGTCCACTACTAAACCCGTCAAAGATTGGGTAGTCAACTGAAATTGACGGGGAATACAGTGGCAATGCCTGAGTTAATTACCTGCTCTTAAACAAGTCAAAGATCGGGTAGTCAACCGAAATTCAATTTTCTAGGCATTACATATACCATATATTGAATAATTATACCAACAAAAGAAAAATATATTTGTTAATTAATATGCAAGGTTTCTAAGCTGTAATGTATACAGAATAAATTGTTAAATTCAAATATATTATAATAAAGACAGACATGTGCAATATGAAAATTGATAAACTCTCCCAAAAAGATGTGCATTATGAGTGTTAATTTAGACTTCATATGGTATGGAGTATTGTGCATTGTTGCCCTGTAAAAGTGATGTATCTGTGGGGGAGAATCACGAATACTCAATGCTGAATTCAAAAGTTAAACTAAGCAAAACTGAATTCAAGTTGAGTTTAAGGGAATTCACGATTGAATAAATGAGAAAAGGATAATCTAAACTCTCACTTAGATACAAAAACACCACTAAGATTGAGTTTAGGGCCCTTAACCATAATTAGGATATAGAAACACCACCTAATTAAGAGCTAAGACTTAACTTGATCACCACCTTAACCGGCCTAGTTAAGGATAAGCAAGCAAAGTGTTAAAAGAAAGAGAGGGAGTAAAGCTCTCAATTCTGATTTCAATTTCAATATTCAAAAGCTGACTACAAAATGAGCATTGTATGGTTTTATATGCACGGCCAAAGGTGGCTTGTATGCTTGGGGCATTTCCTTCTAAGGGAGGAAAACTCTTAAGCATGCTTAAGCCTTGCTTAGAACTAAGCTAACTACCCTAGCTTGATTAACTTAAGCTAATTACAACCTGTAAGCTTAGTAATACAAAACAAATGACTAAGCTTAACATTAGAACACTTAATTTAGCTTAATACATCAAAAAACTCGAGAAAATAAAGCAAAAAGTAGCCATAAAGCAAAAACCCCTTTTCGGCTGACCAATCAGGTTGGAAGGTGTTGAATCTTGCTTTGTTTTCTCATTGGCTAAGCTCTTTCCAAGGCTTCTTTGTAGCATATGATGGTGTCTGTTGTAGCCTTGAACATGATTGGAAGTGATTAAGCAACCAAGCAGCTAAGCAAACCCTTGGAGGAAGGAAATTACACTTAGCACTAAACTGGGTTCTAGAACTTGTTTCTCGGCCAGGTTTTCTGCCTTTGTTTCTACCAATCAAAAGTGAGCATGATTTTAATTTGTGGCCATGGGGTGACTCCTTAGGGTGTGTACAAACCCCCTTATGAAGAAATCAAGGTTAGATCATGTTTATGTAGAATATTCGTACTAAAACATTTTACCATGCAGACTTGGACCAAAATTGGCGGGGTGGATAAAATGTCCTGATTTCTTCGGTTCAACTGAGCATGATTGGTTTTGCTTTCTTGTACCTGAAAGGTAACATCTAGGGGAACCCAAAAATGTAAAAATCCAGAATTTAAACCATAACATAGCTTAAGAAATCACATACTCAAAATCGAGTACATTTTGGTTCAACTGGGCAGTTTGGATAGTTTGGGTTTACTTGCTGAATTGGATGGGTAAATGAAGTCCAAATGAGTTGACACTCATTTTGATGGAAAGCTAACTTCTTGAACTTCAAACCCATTATAAAATATTAGATTGCACCTCCAAGAGGCCTAAGTAATTAAGCTCTCAAAAATCGGGTTTACTGCTGGAATTAACCCATGACATGCTATTTTAGTTCTTTAACAAAATGTGGATGATTCATTTACATTTTAGCCAACAAAATAAGATTACCTTAGCTGATTTGATTCTATAAATTAAGGGGCATGGAGAGATCCCCATCATCCTCCCCTTGTTGAGAAAGATTTGACCTCAAATCGGTTTAGGTAATCACTTTTCATGCTTTGATCAATTCTAGCTGAAATAAGATCATCCAGGGAAATAAGTCTCTCTTGATCTTAGAGACCCTTTTCTATTCATTCCCCTTACTGATTTGAATGCTGTTTGAAGGGGACTCTTTGACTTGCTTTGAACCCTTTCGTCAAATGCTGTTAATTCAGAATTAGGAGCTTTAAGTATTAGTTCACCAAAAGTGAGAAAAAGGCGGAGATGCTCATGGCCCCTTGGCGGATGGTTGTGCCTAGTATGAGCATATCACCTTCATCTGCTTCTACCACTATCTCCTCTAGAGTTTCCTGAAAATTATCCCAATCATTCTCTTCATTTTCCTCCTCTAATTTGGCCTCCTCTACTACCGTCCATTCAGTTAAGGTAACAAACCTACTGTTTGTGCAATCCGAAGCTAAATGCCCAAATCCTTAGCACTTAAAACATCTTTAGATGCCCTTAGGAAGGGTTTTAGGTTAAGGTTATGAGGGTAGGCTTTGCTATGATTTTTTTTTTTAATGGAATGGGAGGAATGAGTGTCGTGGGTTTAGGGGTAGGAAATGGACTCCCCTTGTTCACGGATTGGTCATGGGGTGGAGGCTTTGGAAACTCATCCTTAAGGGGCTGTTTATTCTTCGTTTGCTACTCAACCTTGTGTGCCAGCACACATACTTCATCAAAAAGTGGCATAAGCTTACAAATCAACCACATTAGGATACCTAGGATCAAAACCTCCTAAGTACCTAACAATGGTTTGCTCTTCTAGTTCTTGTAAATCACACTTGATTACAAGCTTTTCAAACTCATGTGCATACTCTTCCACATTCAGGTTACCTTGAGTAAGGTTGTGGAGTTGAGAATAACAATCTTAGACATAAGTTGGTGGCAGGAATCTAGCCTTAAGCTTGGATTTCATCTTCTCCCACGTTCTGATTTTAGATTTCCTTTCTCTAACATGTTTGGCACACAAGTTAGTCCACCAAAGGGAGGCATATTTTCTAAGTCTTAAGGCCACCAATCTCACCTTCTTAGCTTTTGGAACATCCTTATACTTAAAACCACACTCAACCGTATGTAACCAATCTAAAAATTCCTCAGGATCAAGCTTGCCTTCATATTCTGGAATTTCAACTTTGAAATCATTTGTATTTGCTTGAATATGTGGGTCTAGTCTTGCCATCCTTAAGGGCTTTTCCTCACTAGATGAATCCAAGGTATGACTAGATATTTTTTCTTGCCTTTTAGGATCAGATTGCAGTGGCTCTTCATTGACTTATTGCTGTTGCTTCAAAAATGCATTGAGCTAGTTTTGAAGATACTCTTTTTGAACCTTACTGTCGTGCTCATGTTGAGCCTCTTTACTAAGGGTCTTCATTAATGTCTCATTCTGCCTTATAAGTGCTTCAAATCTCTCTTCCAACCTCAAATCCGTATTAGAACTCATTGTGGAACCGAATATGTATGGGGCTGATTTGTGGGATGTGTTTCAAGGAATGCGTTTGGGTGGCTTTGGGGCGTGTGGGGATAGATTTCAGGCCAAGATGAAACTTGCTTTGATACCAAAATATGATGTATCTGTACCGAAGAATCACAAATACTCAATGCTGAATTCAAAAGCTAAACTAAGCAGACTGCATTCGAATTGAGTTTAAGGGAATTCAAGGTTGAATAAATAAGAAGAGGATAATCAAAACTCTCACTTAGATACAGAAACACCACTAAGATTAAGTT